>APFE030026325.1:22856-98911 GCA_000404065.3 Pinus taeda
TCACACTTGTTAACAATTTACATCATCGACTGGTAATCAAGTGGTTTCTACCATGTTCGACATCGACTCATTTATTTGCATGGCTAGAATCGTACCATTTCGGGAAGTAGAAATGAAGACCCTGGAGCTAGTTTCCACCATCGAGGCTGCGAGGAGTTTTGTATTCATTATATAGTAGACCAATTATAAACAGATGGTTGCGTCCATACTGTGTCTACATAAGTCTATGATTATGATGTACTACGAAATCATTCCTGTATCAGAGTAGTAGTTAGTCTGTTAGTTAGAGTTTCTTTATCTGAGTATGGGAATGCCTACCTCAGCGATGATATAATCTTATACATGTATTTTGTGTTGAAAATTGCAGGTTCTGACTGGGCTCTCCACAAGATAATCCTTGAAATGATAAAGTACTTCACCCTTCCTAGATGATTTAAAACCCTAATCTATTACAGGCTTTGCAGTTTAGGGGGCAATCTGTTACACTAAAGTTTGTCACCATGACTATTTGCAGTTAGTATGGCTCCATCAAATTGTCATACTATCCTCCTTGGCAAGTCTCATACCTCTGCTCTCCATGTCAAAGTTCAAGAAAGAGAGAAAGTCTTTTAAAATATATTTATCTCTGGGTACGCAGTTTCTCTCAACCTTACCTGCGTGTACGCAACCCAAGTTCACAATACCTGTGTACTTGTACGCTCTGTATGTAAAGGGGTGGGTGCGTACTCCTGTAAAGGTCAAAAGGTGCAAGTTTCATCTTAAAAAAGTTACTTGTGGTCATTTCTAGAACATTCTAGAAGCTTGTTCGACGTGTATTGAGCGCCTCTAGATGGTTCATGTATCCCTATGAAAGAGGAACTTATCCCATCAAGAGGGGAGCTACCCCATCCAAAGAGGGGCTTATCCCATTGATGGTGGACCTGATTAACTTCCTTTAGACCACTATAAATACAAACATTGGGCCAGAAGGAGGGAGGTTGAAAGGTGAATATTCCTAAGGGTAGATGCTGCTGGAATTATGACTTCCTTATAGAAGCTTGTGAGGAGAGATTCCCATCCTTTCTTGTTTCATTTGGAAGTGGGTGAGCTTATCAAAGTAAAGGAGAACTCTTTCTGGACCCTGGGAGGGACCTACACAACACCAAGGTGCAGGTTGTAATGGTTTCTTTTGTTTCCTATTAATACAAATAAGTCCATTCTTCTCAACAATTTGTTATTTATGAGTTGTTTCATATACTCCTTGGTTTGTATGTTAAATATGTTTTATTTTATGAGATTTTTAGGTTCTATTTAATCATTTGATTGTTAGTGAATGCAGGTTTCTGAGAGAAGGAGGAGCTCATCCGGATCGACGAGGCTGGACTACTACAATAGTGTTGGACTATAGGTAGGATCTAAACACTTGATTTCTTATATGGTAAATGCATATTTAGAGAAGGATTGTTCTTAATTGTCTTGTTTGTCACTAGAAAGCCCTAAGCTTCTAGGGAGGTTGGTTTTGTCCGAAAAATTGACTCTTTCCACCTGACATGACCCATAAGAGGTCATGACTTCCAAGAGGTTCTCATCAGATGGGAGAACAATGATCTGGAAGGGATCCGTAGCAAGGAATCCATTAGAGAGATCTGGTTCCAATGCCCCCAGTACATAATGTACAACATCACGGAATTGATCGTCAGTTGGTGTAGGCATGGAATAGGTTGCTACATAATTGACCCATGGCAGGGAAGATACCATTAGGAAAAAAAGACTGTTTAAGGAAGATGGTTGACTGGAAGCCATATTTGGACCGAGAAATGAAATTTGGTAAATGGTGACAATTATGCCTTCATGGGGGAAATAGATCACTCAAAAGAGTGTTGAAAGAATAGCTCCCATGTCATAAACATAGTGGCACCCAAGAAGTAAATTATAATCTAAAGGGCCTGGGACTACCATCACATTGAGATAAACAATTTTTCCTCCCAAAGTAATAGGCAACTGAGGAAGGATCCCTAATGGTTGATTGGTTCCTTTGTAAAAGCCAATAGATTCAGAGTAATAGGCACAAGTGGCAGCGAACTGAGCACTTGCCAAGCAGTGGAGGAAAGGATACTCACAGATGCACCTTCATCTATAATAGTGCTAGGTACAATCATATTAAAAACTTGTACTATGATCTAGAAGGCACATAAGAAGGAAGACGACATCCTGCTAGTCAAATCCAATCAAAGGAAGTGACCAGAATAATTAGAGGGAGTACCGTAAGAATAGGAGAATCACCCCCTTGAGTTAGAGAACTAGAGGATTTTCCTCCTGTCTTGATAGAATAGGAGGGTTCCCCCTAATCTCATTGGAATCTGAAGAAATGAAAAGAACTCGAGTGGTATCATAATCACTCTCTATGGGAAAGGTATGATTAACTGAAGGTGAAATCAGGTCAATTGTTTCCTTGACCTGTGATGGGTCAGGTATAGACTCGTGAGATTCACATTCAAAGAGAGTGGGTTTGACCGGCAGTTGATTTGGGTCAGTCAATTTATCAACTAGTGAAGGATGAAGGGAGAGTCTCCTGTAACCAGACGAAATTTGCTACGGAGAAGAAGGACACTTATCCAACACCTTTATGGCTTCATCCAGATAGAGGAAAAGGTGAATGGGGTGATTCTCTTCATATAACCTAGAGGGAAACTTAAATTTACCCTTATTTCCATGAACTTTACTACCATTAGTTGATGGTGTGTCACCAACATGATCTCCAGAAGTTGATGACACAAGATGATGTGAACGAGAATACCATTCTTCTAAAATCTAAGGAATACCAAAACAATTTCAAAGAAGATGGTCTCCTATACATAGTTTGCAAGGATATTGAAGTTGGTGAGGCTTATCGAACAGTTTCTCATCATAAGTTTCATTCGAAGCAATGGTTGCCTAGTTGTCCCCTGCTGAATTTTCTTCTTCTTCTTCTTCTTCTTCAATTTCTTCTTCTTCTTCGCCATCTGGTTACTAGCACCAATACTTTCATTAGTCGAAGAGGAAGAAGGGGAGGAAGAAACAATTGATGAAGGCAAAGGGTCAACTTTAGGATCAACTAGAGGTTGATTTTGTCTAATTGTAGGAATATTCAGTTGCGGGGCCAAGGAGGTTGAGAACAACCATACTGGAAATCTGATGGTAAGTCCCAGAAGGGACAATGTAGCCATATAAGGAGCACCAATATTTCCGAAAGGAGGAAAAATACTAGGATTCCCATCAAAAGGAATTCCTTGCTCGGTGGACTTCGGAGTTGTTTCCATATGTTTCAACATAATATCAACTAAGGAGTGACGTGGAGGATGTTATCCACAGTCAATTAATTTATTTTAATCAAAATAACGTATAAAAAATAGGTATAATCTAGGCGAAAGGATTACCAAGCAACTGTGAACTGCAGAATACCTCCCAACGAACCGAGAAGTACGGGCAGGCAATCTCCTCGAATGTTGTGCTCAGTGTATCATAGCTTACATGGTGGACAATGCAATTACCTATGGATGGATAGCAACCTAATGTTGTCCTCCCATATATACTTGAAAGTAGATGGAGGCACAATCTGTATTAGCACTGTCTAATGCAAAACTGCATAGTGAGAGCATTCATTTATATGTTATGTACTCTAACACCACGCTATATACCCGAAGGTATGTAGACGAGCTAAGATATACTCACGTATGTGGAATGAGGTATCGCACTTGGAATGTATCGCAGAAAAGTTAGCAACAACTGCTATGTTTTACGATGTCAAAACACGTCTCTAACATAGAACCTCTAAATGTTTTGCGTTAGGTGACAATGCTCCATTAGGTTAATTGAGATTAATATTAAGTTGACCTTGATTAAGAATTTTCCTTTCAAGGTTCACCACATGATGTCTTTGAAATTCCCAGAATGAAACTAATATGATAAGCATCCTTTTCATTCAATTTTAACAATGAAAACTTTAGCTAGTAGGGATAGAGCAATTAGATTCTTTTAATCAAAGAACAAAGAGAACATCTAATGCAATTTCCCTAATCTATTCCTATGAGCACACTCAAACTTTCTTAATGCACAATGCAAGTTTTTATTTTAAATTCCCTTAATGTTGAGATGAACAAAAGGAAACTAATGCACATACAATCAATCAATATTTTTGCAAGAATGAACACTTTACGATAGTTCCTCTTCGAAAGAAATGAAGACTTTTAGGACACCTTCTTTTAAACAAAGATTAATCGAATATAAACTAACTTTGAAAATGAATTGATAGTGATAAAGAAATCATTTAAGAAAGACTAAAAAATCAAGGGAAAAGTAGGTCTAGAAGAGGAAACACAAATTGATTTCAGAAGTACAATAACCATTGATCTTTAAGCGAGAAAAAACAAAAGGAAATTTGGGAAAAATCAAGTCCAAGGAGGCATTTTTTGACCTAAGGAAGATCAGCGCAACCCTAAATGAGAGACTGTGTACTTCAGAGCATTGTCCTCAATCCAAGGGTGCTTTGCAGTGCTCTGTGTTTGAACCAAGCCTGTGCTGGTGCCAGAAGCCTGTGCTGGTGCCAGAGAGGCCATCCTAGGGGCTTTCAAGCACATTTTTTACCAAACAACACTTGAAAAAGGCTGAAACAAGATCAATGGAAGCAAGTAAATTCTACTAAGGTTTACTAAGATGAAGGTAAACTACCAAAAATGATGATAATTCCCCAACGGAGTCACCAATTTGTTAAGTGGAATTTTGCATCTACGGATAAATACAATTTCCCAAGGTGGGTAGCTACACCTAGAACAACAGATTTAAAGTGTTTATCCTTTTTATATAGAAGATAAATAAGACAAGGGACCTAATTGATATGTTTCTCTTTCCCTTTGTCTCCTTTGTATGGTTCCATCGCTCCTTCTCGAACTTAATTCGCTCGACAAGTACCTACAATCATAAACAGAGGACAAAAACCAGTCAAAGCAAGAGATCTATATACTATAAGTAAATGGAATCAAAAGCATTTACACATATAATCATCATACATAAAGACAAGAATATGGGAAAAGGTGTAAACAACTTTATTAAGTAGAAGGAAGATGTTATAGATCTAATCCAAAAATATATGAGAATAGAAATAAACCCAAAAACAATAAGATAGAAATAGATAGAAATGATTCACTTTATTAATATCAATCCCTTATGGTAGGGCAACACCATACATTCACTCCTTAAGAAAGGAGAGCACTCCACAAGCCATATGCCTATTCACACAATATTCCTTCACATCTCTCCATGTGGAGTCTCTAGCCTCTATATAGGCCTCATACATACAATACCATGGATAATTACCATGGTTACCTCATACCATCGAACTAATACCATGGGCCCATTACATTATTACTAACTACTTGTGGTCCCTTACATGAAATGGGTTAACCACCTTATTTATTACTATGGCCCATCCCATTATTACATTATTACCTTGGGTACCTCCCTTGGTACCCCATATTATCCCCCCTAGGTATATAACATTACAACCCCCTTAGCATGTTTCATCCCGGAAACATGGGAAGAACACAAATAATAAGATCTACTCAAAAGAGTAGTCCACTGGTACCATGCACGTGCATCTAGCCATCCAAGAGAAAGGTGAACCCTCGATTTTGCTGGTGCCTCGCGCTCGTGAGATGGAAGTTGACCGTGGTAGCTCTTCTGTGTTGATGTGTAGTAGGTGGATCTTCGCTCCTCTCTATCTGTCCTGCGGGGGTTGTTGTTCTTGTGACTAATTGGCTGCCATCTTGATGGTTGTCTTGCAGGGTGATGTGGGTGATGATATGTTGAAGGTTTAACCCACAGTGTCTTGTTCTTTAATTCACCCCTTACTGGAGCCTGACTGTTATGTGGTTCCTGCTGTGGTGTCTTATCTTTGAATATTACTTCAACCACTGAGCCCTCCTCTGATGTATCAACACCTGTAACCTTTTCTGCTTCAGACTCTGTTTGTGTTTGATTGTCGATCATCACTGGCTCATCATCTAATATGTCAGACCCTGGAACATCTTCTGCTTCAACCTCCTTGGACTCTACTTGTTTATTAATGGAAATATCTTGTAATGTAATTTTCTTCTTTTTATACTAGAGCTTCAGGAATTTCTTCTATACATTAATATTGATAGTACCCACAAATTCCATCCAAGAATATCCCAAAACAATATCCATATTATCCATCTCTGCAGTATAAAAAACACCATGCAACACATACTTATCCACAAAAATCTTCAAATCTTTGTACACTTGAACATCCTCATCATCCACTTGTGTGTTTTCAATGTGTTTTGCTGGAATATGCAATTTTTTTGCCAAGTTGACATTTATGAGATTTTGCTTGCAACTCGGATTTATAGACACAATGACTTTCTCCTTCTGAATCAATCCATGAACCTGCAATAAGGAGATACCAGCAGAAAATAACCCTTTAGGTTCCTTAGTTTCCTTCTTTCCTGTAAAAATAAAATCTTTGCTAGGCTGTGTGTCTATCTATGTGAGCTTATCCACAAGATTAGCTTTACAGTCAAAGTGGTCCATAATAGCTTTTGTGAATGTGTCCCAAGTCAAGAGCCTTCGATAGCAATGTTGATGCCCTTGCCACCATTGCCTTCTTTCATTGTCTAACTACATTTTTCCCACACTCAGCTGAGTTTCATCATCCATGATGTAATGCAATCTAAAAAATTTCTCCATTCATGCTAGCCATTTGGCTGGATGAGAGCCATCAAATTTATACAAGTCCCTCAAATTCTGAGCTAGGCCTGCCATCACAAAAAAAATTGGCGACAATTTGAAATGGTCACAACTTCGTCAATATCGCTCAGAATCCCTATTATGACCTGTTTTCGGAAATGGAACAACCATTCTACATCTGCCCATGTGATAGAAATCTTGATCCAGGCACTCGAATTTCAAATCTGCGCTGCAACTCTCCCGCCATCATCAAAATTTCTAAAGAAAAGAGTTGATTTTAAATCAGCAATATCTCCCTCATCCGGACTCCGATTCAACTGATTTTGTTTTTTAAATCGGGTATTTTTTCACAAAGAATCCAGATCTACAATTAGATTTTGTAGATATTGCACTAAGATGTTCAGATCTGGGCCACAAATTCGCTGCCCCGAAAATTGTCTGCAACCCCACTAATTTTTAAATTAGTGATATCTCCTTCATCCGGACTCCGATTCGACCGAATGTTTTTTTTGAAATCGGTATTTTTTGACATAGAATCCAGATATGCAATTATATTTTTTAGATCTTACACCAAAATGTACAGATCTGATCTGCAAACTTGCCACCCCCGAAATCCTGCAAAAAGTAAAAAAAAAAATTCTCCACTTTTTTTGCCCAAGAAAGTGCTCTGATACCACTTGTTATAAATCTAATCCAAAAATATATGATAACATAAATAACCCAATAAATAACAAGATCTTAATAGATAAAATGCTTCTCTTTATTAATATCAAGACCCTTAAGGTAGGGCAACACCATACATTCACTCCTTAAGGAAGGAGAACACTCCACAAGCCATATGCCTGTACATACAATAATCCTTCACATTATTCCTTGACTCTCTCCATGTGGAGTCTCTAGCCTCTATATAGGCCTCATACATACAATACCATGGGTCATTACCATGGTTCCCTCATACCATCGAACTAATACCATGGGCCCATTACATTATTACTAACTACTTGTGGTCCCTTACATGGTATGGGTTAACCATCTTATTTATTACTATGGCCCATCCCATTATTACATTATTACCTTGGGTACCTCCCTTTGTACCCATATTATCCCCCTAGGTATATAACATTGATTATTTGTTAATTGAGGAAGTAATAGTCAGTGACTTCTTATGTTGGTTTCCCTAGGATTAGTAGTATCAGAGTTATGGTTCCCACTACCTTCAGTGGCGGTTCTGTTATTGCTAGCAATATTTTGGTTTCCTATGAGATGAGTCAACAACTAATTTATTGTTGTTCTTGAGATAATGTTTGCATCAATTGTTGTCCTTGTTGTTGCCCTTGTATTAATGCGTCTATCATTTTCTCGTCTCTCGAGTATTTTTGTTAACATGGCGCTAGGATCTTGTGGAATCACCTGTTCTCCTTGAAGTGTTTTATCTAGTAGGATGCTTTCTCTAATTCCACTATAATATTCTAGAGCAATTTTGCACTAGGGTTTCAACAATTTTTATTCTTTTAATTATAAACAAGTCTCACTCAGCCTCACAAAATATGG
This sequence comes from Pinus taeda, assembly GCA_000404065.3. Classification (NCBI taxonomy): domain Eukaryota; kingdom Viridiplantae; phylum Streptophyta; class Pinopsida; order Pinales; family Pinaceae; genus Pinus; species Pinus taeda. The sequence continues at coordinate 31,131 of APFE030026325.1, forward strand.
GTTCCAATTTTGAGGTCTCAGATCCTACCTGAGATGAAACTTCGGTGTTTATGTATGCTTCAAGGCAACCTTCAACCTATAATAGAATGGAAAGAACACAAGACTCAGATAGAGCTAGATATTTTGTTGCCCAAAATTATAATCTGCCCTCAGTAATTCGACAATCCAGTAATTGCAACCTGCTTCACAAAGAATCGGCTACGAATCACACGATCTGTGTAGATTTTAGTTTCAAAGAAAAGATCGTCTAACCCTAAGGTGTTTAGAACCTTACCATAGATTTTTCCCATATATATAATTCACTACTCCTTGATATGAAGAAAAACCATGTGCTAGAACAAAGTAGATAGAAGATGAAAATAAATTTATCAACCAAGGTGGAATCTTTCACCATAAAAATTGATAGTAGAGAAGGGGTCTTAAAAGCCTCATAGCTCAACTCAAGAAAAAAAATGATCTAATCCATAATTCATGATGATGATTTGATCTGAACTCCTCTCTTATAGATTTATCCATGGGCTTCAATATGTAAGGGGTTGTGTGTGCAACCCCTTAGTTTTGGGTTCCTTTGCCCTAACCGACCCAAATTTTGCCACAAATTGGGAGAAATTGGGTTTATATCCCTTTGTCAAGATTATAGCATAGGGGGTTGGATAGGCTATTTCATCCTTCACTAACCTTCAATTTGAAGAGGACATTACAATCCCCCTTTCTCGAAATTGCTTTCCCTCAAGCAATTGCAGATTTGGGTGTTGTAAAATTTGTTCTCCTTCCCCACGTGCCTTCCTCCTCTGGTAGATCCTTCTACCTGTAACAACCCACAATAAACATGTAATTAATCAACTAATTAATATCAAGTTCAAACTATGAGTATCACTTACCTGTGGTTGAAGTCTGCTTACCGCAACAAGGTTTTGGGGACGACTCTCCACCCAACCATAGGCTCAATTGCGCAAGGACTTGCTACAACTAGCCACCCAGCCCTCAATCAACGTACTACTACCAGTGACTCCTTTGTCTTAGAACACCATTCTCCCAAGAGAATGAATGATAGAATCTTGGAATGATGGAATGCCTCTCATCTTCCTCACCATCTATTAAATAGAGCAAACATTAGAAGGGGAACCACGTGCACACACTCCATGTGTCAACATGCAACTTTACTACTTTCTTGTTTTATTATTTTGTTTTTACTTTTTGATAGCTTTACTGGTTTTTACTACTTCCTTGTTTTATTTCTTTTATTTATATTTATTTAAAGCATGTAAGTAATTTATTATTTTATTATTATATAACTATTTTTCTTGTTTATTTCTTTTATTTATATTTATTTAAAGCATTGTGATAATTTATTATTATTTAGTGTTATTATTATTATATTAATAATATTTATTATTTATTATTAAGGGAACATTACATACTCTCCCACTTTAAGGAACTTCGCCCCGAAATTAAGTTGAATTATTTATTATTTTCATTATTTATTAATTATTATTAAGGGACATTACATTTATTTTGTTATTTATTATGTCATGTAACAGTCCCGACACCCTCTGATGAAATAGTATAACCAGTAAGCATCGAAAGTTTCACAACACCCGGGAAATCCCAAGGAATCTCTGTCCTTTTTCCCACTTTCGGAATTAGGCATAAGCCTTCAATTTTCGGAATCAGGCATAAGCCTCCTCGGTATGTATCCTAGTCCAAGGTTGGCTCCAAGGCTTGAGCCTGAATCAAACCTCATCTGCCCCAAGGCAGGCATCCGGTACAGTGCTCAATGTCACCGGCATCTCGCAAGGTTGGCCCACTCCCTCCACAACTCACTAAGGTGCACAACCCCAGGCATCGAAGTCCTTACAACCCCACTAGACTTCAGCATCCCAATACAATACTCGGCACCTGGCCTAGAACATCAGGCACTTGGCCTCCTTAAGATGGTCCCATAGCCCTTCAAGAGCAATCCATCAAGAGCTATACAAGACAAAGGAACCACTGGCATATGTAGTGTTGATTGAGTTTGTCCCTAGCCCATATGGTGTTACTTATTCTCCTTCGTGCGTATGGGCTCACACGAGATCATCAAATAAAACGGCCCTCTCGGCCCATTTGTGGAGTCTTGTGAATCATCACACCTCAACATGCAACCAATGCATTATCCATACCATCATAATCCACATGCCAAGTCTTGCATGTCATCATGAGAAAAATAATCATTGTTAATCGCAACATTATAACAACGAATTGCATGCTCATGCATGTCATAAATTTGTATACAACTATCATATGCTTCACCTTATGAAATACCCTCATAAATTATAACATCAACATATTTGCATCAAGACATATCATGACTTCACATAATGAATCACATGTCACTAAACCTCATATTATAGCATCATAATTCCTATGCTACATTATGCATATCATATCCATCATTAGTATTTAACATTAAATACTTATCATCATGTAGCAAATGAATATGTCAATATACCTTGACCTAACATCATAATGCCCATGCATATCATCATCATCCTAAGGATACATCATCACTATAGTAACAACTATATAAATATGAACCACATGTGCATGATTACCCTTATACCATCATATCATCAATATGAGAAACATATCAATACTTATCAAATATAGAATAATACTCTATAAGCATTTTTTTATCATGATTCATCAGAAAAATTATGAACTAACATTATCTCATCAGTGTTATTAGTGTTATGACTTCATCAATGATACCAAATACTTTTCAATAATCATTTCTACTTCTTTCAACTAGGAAGTTGACCATTTACGCCATAGGTGTAATCATTAAATTTCACATGAGCCTCATCATATTGAGTCTTAATCTCTCGTTATACAATCATTATTTAAATCTTATATCTCAAAATTAAAAGCCCTTGGTTTTTTTTTTTACATCCATTTACCCTTTGGCTTACCGGTTCCAATACTGCTATATGCAATTGCATATAAACACTAGGTCATCATGATTTAATTTTATATCATGCTTAATTTACTTGCATGAGGGTTTTTTGATCCATGTTGACTTATACCTACATCATTTAACAATTACCATTTTCATCCCCCAAAAGGATTTTCTTATCTTGTCAAGTTCCTATCCCAATACCACTTGATTGTTTTATCGTAAATTCAACCTTCATGAAGTTGGGCAAAAGACTCTTTCTCATTAAATAGTATCATTATTTTAGATTTTGAAACAGATGGAAACACTACTACCATCATTGTCCATGAAAAATTTAAATGTGTGGTGTTATGTGGAAACAACCTCTTTTAATCCTATGGGAACAAAACTTCTTCACATTTTTTTAAACTATGTAGATCATCACTATGACCATTACCAATCATGTTTCTCGGTCCACTTATCAATACCCTTAAAAGATTTTCTTCTTTATAGAACATCTCTTCATTTCCTCCTACCAGATATTCATATATATATTTTTATTTTTCTCCTAGTCTTAATTTCCTAATATTCCATGTCTACTAGCTTGAAAAATGGAAATTTCTTCACTTCATTCTATTGTATTAAATTGACTTTAATTTCTCACCTCCAGTCATTGTGGTTTCTTGTCCTCCTCTCTTAAAACATAGCACTGATATACTTTGGAAATGTTGTTACTATTTCCCAAGTTGGGTAATACCTGATAAATAAATTCATTCAGATGGCTACCAAATGTAATTCGCTTATCATCTCCTGTTTTAAGGCATCAACATAATAAAATTCCCTGATTATTCATCTTGTTATCCATAATTCATTCATATAGTTAGTCACCTATGGAAAACTTTACAATGTGGCTCTCCCATTAGAGGGAAAACTGTTATAGATGTTGTCATGCACACAACCTATCTTCTCTAATCATTCTATTTTATCATACCTTCCAGGTTCCTTAAAAATGACCTTCATTATTACCATGATTGTTCAACTTCATTAGTTGTTTGCCAATATTTTCTTCTTTATGTGCATCATCCTTAAATGGACCTTATAGTGATACCTTTAGAGTACTAAGTTATGATTATACGAAATTCTTCCATTATGTTCTAAAATAGGTTGTCTCTTCTTATTGATTTATTACCCTTGTTGTGACACTTCCTCTCAACCACCATAAGCATCTGATCCAAGTTGGCCATAATCACATGAGCTATCATTAGTTATCATCATTAGAAAATTTGCAAGTTTATCCTTTCCATTTCTCTTTAGACAACTTTATCCACTATATGCAATTATCCTTGAATCACGAAACTTCATGTAACATTATACTCAATATCGTAATAGTTAATTAAACTAAACCGAAATCCTAGTGTATGATTTAGATGTATCATAAAGATACAACATGATTTAGATGCTCCATAAAAAGTATTTGTCTTAGTTAGGTAAGCACTCCTAATTATCAATGATTTGTTGTCATCGTTAGAATATCATATTTAGAGAGTTGTGTTCTTGCAATAATAGACCAGAGAAATGCTAAACAAATTGCTATCACTAAAGGACAATGAGAATGGCAATCCAACCCAAATAATTAGTGAATAATATGATCAACATTCAAGGAATTTTATCTCTGTGTTTTTAGATCAGATTGAAACCATAAAGAATGAATAGAGGCAAGTGAACAACGATCATCTAAAGGTAACAAGATATCATTTTTTATACTATTGTGAATTGGAACAAATTTGACTATTTTAGAGCACCTCAAATGGTGACGATATTACAAATGTCAACATCAATTATCCAAATACTTCAAGCACTATATAAACTGTGTTGTAAAATGAACCGGTGGTTGAGTAGTTAAGAAAATACACCAGTTTAAAGATTTGTTCTTCCATAGAACATGCCAGTATCAATAGTGCTCAAATTTTTTAGGGAAAATGCCATCCAATGTGGATCGAATCATGTCAGTTGTCGTATTGTTCAATCACAAGAAATGAATGTTTAGGATGTGAAATTTAGTTGTTTATATGTTTAACATCATAGCATGGTATCACAAGATTCTCAAGGCAAAATTCATGTGAAAATAAGCTGATAGACAGAAAAGGTGTCATCACTATACAGAGGATTAACAATTGCAGAAGCAGAGATTTGTCTCAACATAAAATCAAAATTCGAAAGAATAAAGCTTAAGAATATTTGTGGCATTGTTTTAAGAAGGTACGTGAATTATAAAAGAAAATTTATTCACCATGACCTTTGAAATTATATGTCACACCAATATTAAGTCTATGACCTTTATGTGCTATGATAAATTGAAATTCTATGTTATAGAGTGAAATATTTTGAGTATCTGTTTAAGCAATCATAAATTATGTTAGAAGACAGATGTTACAAAAATTTAAATGGATTGCCTTTAACAAAATGCATCGTTAAACAAATTTATTGAATGTATTATGACCATTAAATGAAATTTCTCTTTACAATCATATATTTAATTAACTCACTTATAATATCACATAAAGTAATTTAAATTTGAATTTTTCATGAACCATTTTATTAAACCACAATTATATGTAACCATATATAATATTTATTAATATAAAATAATTTCTTATTCCTATATGCCTATTTCAAAAAGAATAATAATGAAGTAGACTAAACTCAACATGTTTACATATATTATAAAAACTAACACTTCCTATATAATAAAAAAAATATATAAAAACCTTAAAAATAACTCTTAATCTAAAAATATAATTTTATATTTATTATCTTCCATTAAAATTTAATCAATGATGTTTTCATTAGATTATCTATTCATTTTTATATCTTTATTGTTATGGAAATATGTGATTAAAAATAACGTTTTTTACTAGCATCTTATCCTTTTTTTTTTTTTCTCAATATGACTACTTCTATTATTGATACAAAAAAATTATAGTAAGGCCGTGGCCTTGAGAGTTCAGCCTGTTGATGGCATTTTACAAAAAACACATAAGATCAGTACAGTTCTCCGACACATTACAGTTTTGAACATGGACAGAAACATGAAACAACTGATATATGTAGTAACGACGCACTGACATGCAGGATCCTGAGCCAAAATCATAGCAACGAAAACAGAATTAAGCTAGGCTAGTCATCATCTGTAGTATAGGGCTCCTCAACAACCAGATACCTGTACCGAAGAGAGTCCTCTGAGTCCGAATGAGGGGCCACCGAGCCGGAGGGATCGCCACGCACGGACACACCTGGGCCAGCGGGGTTTGCCAGAATCGGCGACGAAGCATTCTCCTCCACTGGGCGTAAATGTTCCTCCGGATTTACAATTCTCTGTTCAACAGGTGCTTCAGCTTGGGTCGCTCCCAAATTACTGTTGCCTTCAAGCTTTTCAATAGAGACAGAAATAATAAAAGTAGCATTATCGAGCGAGCAAGGGAAACGATACCGCGCAGTATGGTGAGCAGCATGTTCACATACTGCAGCTCCAGATCTACCATGACCCCTTCCTTTGCCGCTCCTCGTTGCCGGAGGACAATGCCTTTCAGGTTCCGGAGTGTCAGAGGAACGCTGCAAGACTGCTCGACCACCAGAGCCCCCTCTTCTGCTCAGTAACCTGACTCTTTCGCGCTGCATTTTTGCTTGCTCTGAGCTGGGTAACAACAGAACCTCCCAATAACCATACAAACTCTGCACATTAACAGTTCTGTGAACCCCTGCAGAGGGATTCAGAGAAACGCCCAGAACTGGAAGTAAAAACTCGACAGCAGAATGCATTGAAGCTGGTATGCTATGAGCGTTTAAGGAGCCGCAGGACGCGGCCCGCGAGACAACGGGTGAACACAATAAAGGCCTCATTAATGAAGTTTTGCAAGCCCATCTCCCTTCCCAAGCGATCTGACTCGTGGCGTATGTGAGCTGACAGATGCCCATATGATGCGTCGCCTGATTGTCCTTTGGACAGTTAATCACCTGCATCTGGGGACTAGCATCTTATCCTTATTTAAGGTACGCGTAAATTTTTTTTCGTGTTATGATGATTCTGGCCCAACTGCAGGCAATTTCCAACCTCTGCCGAGATCAGGGTTCAAATCCGGACAAGCTCAACGCCTGTTTAAATAATTCCAATTACGTACTAGAAGGCATCAACCCTCATGAGATACACGGCCCTTGGCTTCATTACCAGAACCTATTAAAAAGGCACCTATTTGATTTATTTTTCCATGAAATTAGTGGCTTAAAAATAAAAATTATTTTATTTTATTCAAAATCATCATATTTAATGAACATAAAAAATTTTGGACTAGCTTTTAAACGAGATGTGAAAACGTAGAGACAAATCTGACACTAACTCTAATTTATTTTAAAAATATCTATTTTTTTAATACAATTTAAAATGTCTTTCAAATCTATTTAACTAACCGTGGTCGAGCTATAAATTATTTTGAAGATTTTGACCGGATAAACCAATGATATGATGGCACGATATTCAATCATAAGCATGAACTAACCCAGCGTTTTAACCACGCCCATTGTTGGAGATTTAACTCTAGTTATTAATCATTTCCGAGTTCTTTTAAATGGATATTTCACTGAAGAAATTGTAAAAAAAAAAAGAACGTCCATCGTTGAGTGAAATTTATGACGGTTTTACTCTTTGATGTTTTCAGAACAAATTTAGAAAGGCAACAATAAAGCCAAAAATTTAACAACGATTTTCAACTGCTGCCTGGGAATTGCATTGGCAGGAATGGAACTTGGGTTATAAAGTTAGCAAAGTGAACCACTAAACATAATTCAAGCAGGAAACTGTTTTACATGCTTAAAAAAAATCAAGATGACCATCTTTCCTATTTTATTTGAATCAACGAAAAAAAAATTCATTAGAACAAAATGCTCCCTTCGCAGAGAGAAAAATAGAGCATTAAACGTTTCCATGTTCCATTTTTCATGAATTTTTGTGGATGTAAGGGAATAGAAATCAATTTAAAAAAAACCAGCAAATGGGAATGATCAAAACCTCCTCTACATCATAGAGCTAAAGAAATTGAGTTTTGCAAAAGGAGTTCATTCATTGAACGTAGTAATCCATTTTTTTTTTCAAAACACCGATTCTGATGAATCTCATAACTGGTTAAATCACCACCATTCATCGAAGTGATGCAATTGCTTGAAACCCTTAAATAATTAGCCAAAATAAGACACCTCCTTTAAACTAGACATAATAGAGCTCAAAATTCAACTTCATTTCCATCTCACAGATTAAGAAAGCTAGAACAAACTGTGCATTTTCGAAAAAAAATTGAAGAATGGTGCAAATATTGATCATTACTTACAAAAACAAACCGCTAAGGCATACCGGAAACCTAGAACCAAGCATCATAAACCACCGCTTTGCACAACCAGTGTCCCAAATCTCTATCCTGGAAAGTCACTTCAAAGACCTAACTTATATTTCCCTACATTGACATTTAATTAAAAGCATTCCAGATGCATCTTACTGCTCTCTAAATCCTCCGAATACAATTCCGGCAAATGAAAACAAAGATCTGCTAGTATTGGAAATTACTCATAGGAATGAATTTAAAAATGAACAACATCAAAATATAACTATGCAGCCCGTATCCACTGAATAATTTTTTTTTTTACGTGTATAGCGAGGGTTTGTAGAACATGCAACCTCCTAGAAGTAACGATCCTGTGACTTTCAAAACAAGTCGAGTTATGATTTTGATGAATTTGCTCGTTTTCTCCTCTTCTTGGACTTGTACGGCATGAAAACGATCATTAAGGGCCCTATCTCTCCTTGATGGTATGCTTCCGCTCATCGGATGAGCTCCAATTCTATGGGACAAGAAAAGGCCTTGATATTCCTAGTTCTAACCTGGATTCCTCCTTGCCCCTTCGTCTCTTACTGCTTACTACAACTCGGCTCGAGTCCACTCTTTGGCCAGTACTTTCCCTCATAGGCAGCCGATTTTCATGCTAAGGTGAGCGATGGGCTTGACTGACCCTTTTTGGTCCGTTAGGCCCCTCCCATAGTGATTCTTCCTTCAGGAATTCCTATGACAAGTTTTGGGTAGTTCAGGATTAGGACCCATTTACATTCTTTCTTTCTCTCATACTTGATTAATGTCAAAATTCTACAATTGACATTCAAATAACATTTCATTGAATAATTTGATAATACCCATGATGAAACACAATATGTGAATCAATTAGAATTGATTATTTTGTTGTTTGATCATTTGGTCTCCACTCATGGGGTGGATAATAATGAAGAAGTTGACGTCAATTCCTTTCAAAAGATTGAAATAAAATAATCTGCTCTTCCCCACTACTGCTCTCTATCTCTCAGAAGGAGCCGAATGATGAAATTTCTCGATTTCCGTGCTGAAAAAGAGACATTGAATAATCAATGCAACTAATAACCCTAGCTTCAAGCTAACGATGCATTCAATTCCCGCTACCATGCTAGATATCTACAATCTATATCTAATAATTAACAACCCACAATAAAGATGTAATTAATCAACTAATTAACATCAAGTTCAAACTATGAGTAGCACTTACTCGTGGTTGAAGTCTGTTTACCGCAACAAGGTTTTGGGGACGACTCTCCACCCAACTGTAGGCTCAATTGCGCAAGGACTTGCTACAACTGGCCACCCCTGAGCCCTCAATCAACGTACTATTGCCAGTGACTCCTCTGTCTTAGAACACCATTCTCCCAAGAAAATGAATGATAGAATCTTGGAATGATGGAATGCCTCTCATCTTCTTCACCATCTATTAAATAGAGCAAACATTAGAAGGGGAACCACATGTACACACTCCATGTGTCAACATGCAACTTTATTACTTTCTTGTTTTATTCTTTTGTTTTTACTTTTTGATAGCTTTACTGATTTTTACTGCTTACTTGTTTTATTTCTTTTATTTATATTTATTTAAAGCATGTAATTAATTTATTATTATTTATTATTTTATTTCTTGTTTATTATTTAATATTTAATATTTAATATTATTTATTATTTATTATTAAGGGACATTACACTAACTAATAAGATATTATGGAATTACTTGTCCTCTTAAATTATTTTTTTTGTATGGCCATGATTGTCTCTGGAATCAATTCTAGTTGTCCCTCTTCGACTAATGGTGGCAATTTGATAGAGGTGGTGACCTGTTGTCCAACAACCTTTTTAAGACATGACACATGGAAGACGTTATGGATTCTTTTGTTGCTCGGTAATTCTAATTCACACGCCACTTTGCCAATCCTTCAGAGAACTTTGTAAGGTCCTTAAAATCTTGGCTTCAATTTTTCTACATTGTTTTTCTTATGTGTAGATTGTCTATAGGGATGCTATCTCAAGAAAACGGAGTCTCCTTCCTCAAAATTGTTTTCTGTTTGATGCTAGTCCGCATACTTAACTATGTTATGTCTGATGCTAGTTTGCGTACTTACTTTTCCGATTTTGAGCAGTATGCATGTTTTCCTTGAGTAACCTAATAATGTATTGACATTCATGTATCTAGTCTTTAGCAATGGGTGCCTTGTTGTCTCCAAAAATCCGGTCGATAAAGAATGGTGGATCATACCCACATAGTGCTCTGAAAGGCATCATCCCAATGGATAAATGATAAGTGGTATTGTAGCAATGCTCCCCAAGGTACCACCATTTGATCCACGTTTTTTGTTGACCCGTCAAATAATTATGTAAGTATCCTTCAATCCACTTATTCACGCTTTTTGTCTGACTATCTCTTTGTCGGTGATAAATAGTGTTGGGGGTTAATTTTGTTCCCACTAGCCTGAAGAGCTCTTGCTAGAATGCCCCCATAAACCTATTGTTCCCATTGTTAAGGTAGTGCATGGAGTTTGAAGATTTCTTTGAAGAAGATTTATGCTACTTGTTGGTCCAAATAATCGACTGAGATTGCAAAATTGATGGATACTTGTAAAATATGTTCTCAACTCAACAATAGCTACAATATAACCACTTGGATGTTGTTTATTTCTCAAATGAAAGGCCATATGAGCAGGTCCAAGTATGGTGTTGCTTCTAGCATGTGTGAAGACTCAAAAACCAACTTTAACATGGTAGACTCAAAAACCAAATTTATGAAAAATTATCTTAAAATTGGGAAAATTTATTTGCTAATATAGGGTTAGATATGGGTTCATTTGTGCCTCATTGTTTCACCCTCTTTTAAAAGAGTTGTTGTAAGTATTTTTATTCAAAACCAAAAGGGGAAAAAAGTGATTCACATGTGAAATTAGTTTTTTCTTGAGATATAAAGGTTCAACAAAAAAATAATTCAAAACAAAAAGGGAAAAAAAAAAATGATTCACATTGAAATTAACTTTTTCTCGCTATATAAAGTTTCATCAACAAAAAGAAAAGAAAGTTGATGCCAATATGAAATCATTCTAATCTACGATGGGTGAGAAAAAATAGAAATAGAACTCCAACTAAACTAATTAAACTGCCCTTAGCTTTTAAACCCCCCTTATCTTTAAGTCCAAAGATTTCAATTCAAAATCAGTCACAACCTGAAGATTGGTTAGCTCGATTGCAATTTCCTTTCCTTCATTCAAAATCTAGGGCTAGTGTTGGGTAGCAGAGGCCTCGCATAATGGTTTTAGGGCTCAAAGCCCACAATTTTGGGATAAAAGTATGGTAAAAGCCCTGTGAGGTGCGCGAAGTGTAATGAGTCAAGTCAAAGGGTTGTCCGCCCAAAAATAATGTAGGAAAATAGAAAATGAGTCGGCCTGCCCATGGTCCGTGGACCATGGAAATGTATAAATAGAGCAAGGCTCTATAGTTAGAAGTCAGTTTTTAGTTTTGGATCTTGAATGTAATGGGTTTATGAAGATAATATTCTCTTAGCGTCTATAAGTCTGAGTCAAGGGTGTTGGTAGATAGATAGAGGCTCTACAGCTGTGTGCGCAGAGCCCTGGTAGAGTCTGCAGCTGTGTGCGCAGAGCCCTGGTAGAGTCCGCAGCTGTGTGCGTGGACCCCTACAGTTGAGTGCGCATGGTGGATCTAGTTGTATTGGCAGAAGATATTAATAAAGATAAGTTGATTCCAAAATATCACGGATCTATTGTATTATGGTTTATGCATCTGTTATATGAGTTTATGTCTTTAAGGAATTATGATTGCGCACACTGGGTTTTATTGTTAAATGTTTGCTTAAAGATTGTACCAAGAAGATTGGATCTATAACAATTTCATTAATAAGAAAGTGCACCTGTGCGGATCTATGCGAAAGCCCGATAGTAGTACAGAGTGGCGCAAGGCTGCAGAACGGTTCACGACCCCCCCAGACCACATCAAGAGTACCCAAGGGTGTGGAAACCTAGTTCCAGCACCCTCCCATACTACCTTGGGTGAGACTTCAGTCTGCGCTTCGCGGATTGTTGCCGAAAGGGCCGGTAGTGTGGGATTTGTTTGGCTAAAAACTCTTCCGAACCTGGGTCAAGGTCTAATAAGCTAACAAATGGTTCCATTGCGAGGACCGGGATCTGCCTAAGGGATGTTTGATGTCGGAACACTAGAACCCTACGAAAAAAGAACTTGAAGATTGGTTGGATCAGAAGCTTCACGAATTGTGGTACAAGAAAACAAAAACCCGCAGATATATAAGGAAAGGTGGCTAGACCGCTACATATATACATAGATCCACGAGATATGTAATGCCCACTCTAATTTTCTGACCCTAATATGACATTATCTTAGATACTTTATTCTTTGAGGAACTCAGGTTGAGGATCCGGACACATGACTATTATTAGTGATTGTGGTATTAGTGGTTGTGATGTTTATGTATGTTCTCCATTGACATTATGATGATGATAGTATTAAGGGTTAGATATGTTCTCTATTGGTATTATGATGATTGTAACATTAATGGTTATGCACATTCTCTATTAATATTATGACAATTGTGGTATAAATGGTTATTTTTGTTCTTTATTGGATTTATGATGATGATAGCACTAAAGGATATGTATGCTCTCTGTTGATATCATGATGACAATAACTTTGATGGATAGGTATGTTTCAGCATTGATTGCAGCCAGGACCGCAACCATTTCTGCATTTGGGACAGGCCCAGGCATTCCCCTCATGCATTTCAATTAATATGTCCTCTCCATGCTTGTTCTTCAAGCACAAACCGCAGAACCTGATGGGGTAGCGACTACACTGAACCTGGTCCTCCACAGTCTTCTTACGACACCAGTGATAGGTTTGGCCATTCACAGAATCATAGAGATGATTTGCCAGAATCCTCACTCAAAAAAATAAAAATAAATAAATAAATAAATAATGGTGTACTAGTAATATCAGAGGCCATTAATACTGTTAGTCCAACTGTATATATTTTCAACCATCAAAGGGAGATAAGAGAGATTTCGAGAGGTTGGGGAAAGGCCAAAACCAACTCATTACTACATATGGCCAAAAAGTGATATTTCACCTAGTCGATGGAAGCAACAAAACTTCACATATATGCATTCTAAATACTTTCTTGTATCAATTATTACTTAATGCTAGCCTGGACAAGAAAGCTAATAATAAAATATATTTTTCTCCTATCACCTATCTTTGATACTTTCCTCTGAGGAGGCCTTCATATACAAGTTCCATGCTAACATTGCATCACCTATTGCTGGTTCCAGCTTTAGCCGAATTGGAAGCACACCTGGAAAGTCTTTGGAAATATAGCTAATTACTTCTTCAACTATGTTCCATCCCTCATTGGTCTCAAGGACACCACCAACCATAACAAGTGGAAAAGACTCCAATCCATTTTTCCCACTCAAACCCAGTCCTTGGACAACATCTTTTATGCTGGCAGCAAGCTCTTGAACAGTAATGACAAAAATATTATGTGCCACTTTATCACCTGCTCTTGCACAAGCCCTTACTACAGGAGCAAGTGCAGCTATGTGGGCCCAAGAAGGATCTGCATAAGTCCATCCAATGACTTTATCTGGTGAGTGAATTTGGAGTTTCTGTAGAATTGCAGAAGTGAGACTATGGGAGGCCCCTGTCCATCATGAACTTTTACTACTGCTTAAAGCTTGAGCAACAATCCCATAAAGTTAAATTGATTAATGATGTTTTAGCTGTCTTTCATAATTCTTAACTAATGAGCTTTTGAAATGTGCCTAAATGATATTTCAAACATTTAGTCGAATCGATTAGGAAATTCAGGTTCTACTTCAATCAATATTGGTTTCCACATACAGGTATTTCTCAGAGGTTATTTTCTTCACATATATATTTAATTTTTAACTCTGCGCAATGAATTTTTGTTTAAAGGAAAAAAATAAATAAATAAATAAAATAAAATTCATGTTGATGATTGACAGCGAGATTCATGCAGAATTCCACTAGAATTGTACAACTTAGTAATAGGAGTACACTAGAATCCTGAATTAAGAAAAAAATATCTATCCTAGTTATTTCCTGTGTGATAGTAATTGAAATGTTTACCAAGCAGCTTAAATAAGCACTCTCTACAAAATGTAAGTAAATCTTAAGTGACTACCTTCTGTTGAATATCGATAACTGTATCTTTAATAAAGATGACAACCTAGACAACCTACTATTTGGGACAATCACTCTTCTTATTTCTTATATTGGACTTTATGTTAGCAGCTATGTAGTAGAATTGAAATAAAAAAAATAAAAAATAAAAAATAAAAATCAGTTGCTTACTGCCTCACTAAACAAGAGGTTTTCTAAAATAAGGCATCCACATGCACATGGAAACAAACATATTGATTTGAAAAAAACAAGCTATAAAATATAAAAGTTCAGAGTCCAAATTCATAATACTTTGTAATGCTTCTATGGTTATAAGTAATACACCTTAATCTGAAAACCAACGGGGAAAAGCAACATGCATTCAACATTGTTTGCAGGGGAAATCGAGGAAATGAAGGATTTATTCAAGTGTTGGACCATAGAAGATGATTTTATACTCAAGAATGCAGTTGAGGTGATCTAGTTTTCTTGCTTGCAAATAGTACTTGCTTATACTTATATTCAGTTCTTGTTTGGTAAAGTATATTTATTCTCAGTAAATGTGATATTGAGTGTTTATATCATATTTGAGAAATGTCTATTCCAACACGTGCATGTTTCTGTTGACAATCAGCACGTAGATCGATAATCAGTGAGTGTAAGTTGGCAACATTTTTTTATTTGAAAAAAATAAAATTTAATACCTATAAAATGGTATCTTGCCTGAGAAAGACGATTACTTAAAAAGTCTAGAAAAGTACTTCCAAAAGCAAGGAGCTTACTAGTTTTAGATTTTCCCTAACTCTAGATATTATTCAAAATTGAACCAAAGTCTTCATGCACATTATATTGAGTGATACATGTCATTTGGGAAGGTTAGCTATGTAAAGTTTTAACAAAAATGGCCACACACCTCTAGTTCTTCTTTGGTGACAGCTGAAACTTTTATGAAGTCTTCATTTTCTAGGTGCAATCTTCTCATCCTGAATGAGAGGCTACTCTTCTTCAATGGATAGTGGGGGATTGACACCTGAATGCATTGCCTACACGGATTTTGAAGCAACTGTATTTTTCTGCTTGAATTCTTCGTCCTCCTACTATGTCTTTTCTGAATTCATGCCTTTGCGTGTGGAATATATGCCCATCCAGAAGGGCAAGTGCTCTCTCCTTGAACCCTTCTTGTCACTATTTATTTTGTTTGAACTTTGTCCTGATCACCATTTGAACCTGAGAGTATAAATTTTCATTAGAAAGTTTTCTGCTCCTATAGAGATTGAATAAAAAAATAAATAAACTAGAAGAGTAGAGAGGGAACCGTACAGTTGGAAGAGAGAACTACCAAATATTTGTTCATTTAGGATCAAAATAGGTCTTCTTACATTTTTAAAAGTGAACATGGAAAGAAGTTAGATAACATCTTTCCATAATTTTTTTTTATTATGTTAAATACTTTAATGTACTTTTATATATGTAAATAAACTCCTATTCACTAAAGAATGACCATAAACATTAATTACACTAATGGCCACTTTGGAAAATACACCAAGCTTGTCTCTAAATTTAACAAACTTATATGGACCCAGTGGCTTGGTAAATGTGTGTGTGGTACATTGTTGAAGTTACAACTTCATTATCTTCTACAAGTTTTCTGATAAAACAACAATGTACATCAATGTGTTTTGTGTGCTTATGACAACATTTATTTTTGCTAGGTTTAGAACAACCTGATTGTCCCAAAGGAATTGTTGGCTTTGTTTGTTCAAGCATCAAATCTCCAAGTATTTTTCTTTGCCAAACTGTCTCACATGTTTTACTGCTATCCAATATTTTGCATTGGCAAAAGAAAGAGAAATGTCGTGTGTTTCTTGCTAGCAGCCTAGCCCAGGATAGTTCGCTTGTTCCAACGCTAAATACATAACTAGGTTTTTGGTCGTCCTTTGATATTTCCCAATCAGAAATTTATCACCAGTTAACTGAAGTGATTCACTTTCACCATATAATAAACATATTTTGTCAAACAATTGTTAGTTAAATTGTGCCTAACAATTGTGATTTTTTTGAATATTGTTTCACTGTATATTTAGATTAAATCTTTTACAACATTGAAATATATAAAAATATATCACAACCCAAAACTCAAATATATGATTTCAACAAGATTTTAAATTATTTATTAAAAAAAACAAAATTCAAGTGAAATATGAGATTTCAAATTTTTTTTTTTTAATTGAAATCTTTAGCATTTAATTGCCCTTCGCTTAAAACATTACTAGACTTCTTGAACTGCGGAAAAGATCCTCCGCTGTCCCCTTGGAGGAAATTTCTAGAAAAAAAAAACAGAGTTGTCTGAATCACATGTTTGGTAAACAAAAAAATAAAATTCAGAAATTCAGTCAAAATATGAATGAAGAATTGCAAATGGAACTATCAATCCATATTTCAAGAAATGCAGTAAAGATTTAGTGTCAGACCTTGGAAATGAGAATATTATCGAAGATATTAAGAAATGCAGCAAAGTTTTGGTTAAAGACCATGAAAATAATGAAAGTTTTGAAAAATGTGTTAGAGACTTAGTTAAAGTCCATGGAAATAAACCTGTTGGTGAAAATTTTGTGAAACACAGTAAAGATTTAGTTAAAGACTATGGAAAGGGCTTGCTAGTGAAATTTTTGCAAAAGAAAATTTACAAGAGATGGTTCACTTAGCTTTGCATGAAATAAAACACACAAAAAAAGGAAGAAACCCAGACAAAGAACATCATTTAGATCAAGCATTTGGGAAGCCAAAAAAAAAAAAAAAAACTATTCGCTGGAGGCATGGTCTATAGAATCCAAAAAAAAAAAAAAACCAACAAAAATTGGGCTGCAATGTTCCCTAGATATAGCCCTTTAGTTTATAACGGAATTCGTGGTATAGATACCTTGAGAAAATTATAACCTACCCACCATAAGGTTAGCAACAGTTCAGGAAGGGTCCCTAGGATATGTTTCGTTGCTTTTCCTTTATGTTCTAAGGACTTTGGGACGAAGTCCATTGTTAAGAGGGGGTGTATGTAATGCCC
Source organism: Pinus taeda (assembly GCA_000404065.3). Classification (NCBI taxonomy): domain Eukaryota; kingdom Viridiplantae; phylum Streptophyta; class Pinopsida; order Pinales; family Pinaceae; genus Pinus; species Pinus taeda. The sequence goes on from APFE030026325.1 coordinate 48,694, forward strand.
CCTCTAGTTTCCTAACTCTATTATGACATTATCTTAGATACTTTATTCTTTGAGGACGTCAGGTTGAGGATCCGAACACATAATTGTATTATTAGTGATTGTGTTATTAGTGGTTGTGATGTTTATGTATGTTCTCCATTGACATTATGATGATGATAGTATTAAGGGTTAGGTATGTTCTCTATTGGTATTATGATTATTGTAACATTAATGGCTATGCACGTTCTTTATTAATATTATGAAAATTGTGGTATAAATGGTTATTTTTGTTCTCTATTGGATTTATGACGATGATAGCACTAAAGGATACGTATGCTCTCTATTGATATCATGATGATGATAGCTTTTATGGATAGGTATGTTTTCATTGATGTTATGATGATGATAGGCATGATGGATGTGTCCCCTATGTTACCTACTTGCATTAGTTCTGGTTCACAATGAACAATGATGCGAATGACTAGGTGATGGCGATGATGTTATTATGACAATGGCAACACTAAGAAACCTTGTTATTGATGATTATTGAGTATGGCAAGAGACCACCAGAGGCACTCACACATGACAAGTTGACGACACCTGGTTTGATGAAAATTTATATTAATTGATCTTCCAAATTCTAAGTCACTTTTGAAACCTGCTATATATGTTTATCTATATTCTGATGATATGTTAGTGGTTGCAGGCACAAATTAGTTTCTTGGCCGAATGACTCACATATGGGTGATGGGGTTGTACAAGTGGATGGAACTACATGGGAGGGGTGGGGAAATGTCCCTGATCTCACCCACTAGCACTCTCACTATGACTTGGGCTGGAAAGGTTGAAACACCTTCACCTTGAAGATCATGATGCCATGAGGGCAGGTCCCAAAGTTGGGTCGCTCATGAGGATTGTACTGGGGGGCATGCATCAAGGTGGATTCCTTGATCCCTGACACCATTAGTCTCACTATAACAGGCAACATAAGAGATGATAGTGGTCTATGACGTTGCACCTATACTTTCCCCTTGTAGTCACTGAATTCTTTAAGGGAAAGTGGTGTGGCACCTTTGGAACTTCAAGGGAAATTCTTGAAGGGCACGATCAACTTGGCACCCTTGGCATCACAAATAAACTATTAGGCATGACACCCTTGGAACTTCAAGGGAAGTTCTTGAAGGGCACAACCAAATTTGGCACCCTTGGAATCATTAAAAATAAATAAATTAATAAATATAGACAAGAAATAAAAACTAGGTAAATTTACATCAAGGGTAAATGATGTTAGAAACCGAGGTAATTAAATCAAGAATAAAACTTGGGTTAAGAGGATTATGGGAAGAAATAAAATATTTTATCTTAAAAACTCTACCCTCCCCATGTTGGAAAATATTAGGTAGATTATGTAGTTTAATTAGGTAAAAAGGGGAAAGAGGGACATAAATGTAAGGATAAGATTAATCCTATAACTAGTTTAACCTAATTAAGAGAAAGAGGATGGTGAATTAAAATAAGATTAATAAATTAAATTTTAGAGAAATATAGAGAACCTCCATGTGGCAACAACCAACATAAGAATATCCATCTAAAAGATAACTTGAGTTAAATTAGGGAGTAAATAGTGGATCAAATCTTGACTCATTAATTGACTTGAGTAATGAAAACAAATTAAGGAATAAAAAAGGGGATCAAGAGGCAACTAGGAGAAGAAGTAGGAATCTTGTTGAGGTGAGAAAAAGATTAGTTTTAAATTAAACTAAGTAAATAATTTTGGAGACTCTTAATGAGAGAGTGACACATGGGTGGGTGAATAATCAAACTATGAATTATAAAAATAATTAATTATGCATTGCATGCCAAGTGTCACCTATGAGGACTCCTATAAAAGAAGGGGCAAGCCATGGCTGAAAGGGCCTTTTTTTTGGGGGGGGGACCTATTGTTTGATGGATGAGACTGTCAGAGTAGTGATTATGAAACAATAGTGAGTTTAGCGAGGTAGAGGATTTTAGAGAGGGGACTCTTGAGTCAAGGAGTGCTCTCCTCTACCAGCTATTGCATTCCTCCATTGTACAACCCCATTGCAGCTCGGGGGTCCGCGGGGAAGAAGAGTACCCAAGGAGTAGGCTGGGAGGTTAACCAGTGGGTCATCGCATTCGGATCAAGTACGTTGTCATTCACTCTCAGAGGTGACCGACAACAAGGGGATACCAGTAACAACAAAGCAAGAGGAGTGTTGTCTTCTGGTGAACGGTACATATGTGTTGCAATATTATCTTGTATGATTGCTTTATAGTCTTAGTTAAATGTATGTAAATGTTATGATGTGTTTCCTAAAATGAATTTCATGAATGTGTTAAACAGTGTAGAATAAATTTGAAGTCCCAATGTGTTTCTCTTTTGGTTGTATTTAAAAAAATATGTATAGTATGGATGTTGGTCCTTACAAGATCTTCTTTGCGTCCTTCTCGACAGAGTTGTATGAGTGGATCGCGAGGCTAGCTGACAGTCAGGGAAGGTGCCCACTGGATCAGCCCATCGTGTGGACTCCAGAGTTGGTACATAGGCTGGAAGCATATGAAGATAAAATCGCACAGGCAATAGATCACTGGTTGGATCGAATAATAGGCAGGTTTATCACCAAATTCACAATTAACACAACTGTGAGTTATAGCGAAGCAGAAAGGCACTTTCTCCAAGGACCACAGTGTAAGTACATCAAATCGTTGAATACCTGGATTAAAATGTTGTTATGTGAGAAACGGTTTATGTGCATCCATTGATGTCTAGGGTAACGCGAAGCGGAAGAGGGTACTGAGGGACCGAAGGATTAGAGAACAGTCCTCTGATTTCTATTTTGCGAGAAAGTGAGGAGGAGATCACAGGTTCTCTCCGAGAAGCGTAGTTCGATTGATAAAGCAATGCATTCCACTGGTACCACCACCATCCACACCATCCCCCACTTCACCTACAACGAGCCCATCTTCGCCTACCCCACCTCTGCCACCACCAAGGGTCAGAATGGTGAGTGCGATCAAGTTGTCGGTTTTTAAAGGTGTAGGAAATGAGGAACTAGATCAGTGTTGGTTCGTGGTAAAGGTTGTATGGGAAGCCCAAGGAATGATGGATGATAATATCAAAAAGGCTACTCTGGTAAGTGCGCTGCGTGATCACACATTGATGTGGTAAAGGCTATATGGGAAGCCCAAGGCATGGCGGATGATAATATCAAAAAGGCTACTCTGGTAAGTACGTTGCATGATCACTTGAGGGAATAGCGGCGATTCAGGATGCGTTGAACAAAGAATTTAGCCAACCAAAATCGGAAACGCAGTCGATCATCGGGTTCAAGGAGATCGCGATGATGCCTGGTGAAATCTCGTGGGATCTAGATTAGAGATTGAAAAGTACAATCCGTGAGGCTAACATGACGCTGACAGATGTGCAACACTGTGCATGGTTTGTGGCATCTTTGACACCACATCTGAGGACGACGCTATCATAGCAAAGATCTCAACCCATGCTGAACCATTGGAGACAGTGATGAGGTTGCATGAAACTCCAATACAAGATCCGGCGTTGGGAGTTCAACAAATCCACGCGTAACTACAAAACCTGTGCTTAGAAATGCAAAGTTTGAAGCAAGAAAGGGTGCCCTGACCAGAGGCGTGTACATAAGTAGGATGCATCAAATGCAAAGGAAAAGTTCATAATAAGGACCAATGCCCCGTATTTGCGAACTATTTGGTGAGAGCGGGGCCGATGCCATTAACGTTGGAGGTACAAGCAGGGCCAAGTGTGGTGCCTGCCCTCTGGTGCACGATTTGTCAAGAGGGAGGAAAGCACGCAACAGACTACTGCCATTTGTTTCAGAAATATACCCAAACTCCGCAGCAGTTGTATTGCAACTTCTGTAGTTCAGTGGGTCACGACAAGCGAACTTGTTGAAGCTACGAGCTAATGATGGAGAGGACCCCAATCGATCAAATGCAGATTAAGGCGCGGGGCTTTGACCCAGCCGCAGGGCCACACGGGGATTCCAAGGATACAAACGAGGAAGAGGAATGGGGCCTGGGCGAGGGCGCGGACAACTGATCTTTTATAATTACAGCAGGCCAGGGCACTACGCTCGTGACTGTACTAACCCTACGAGAATATCTTGTCCATACTGTGAGCAGTTTGACCATGAAATGGTAGACTATCCGATGCTAATTGCCCAGATGCGCGAAAAGAGGGTATTGTAGTCTACTCCAACTCAAAATGTCCAAATGATGAGGTCGGAACCGTGCAAAGAGGACCCCAGCGTAAACATGGTACTAAGGAGCAATGCAACTATAGGGGGAGATGCACAGAAACAACCTGGAGAAGATGAGAAGGGTCGTGATGCTCCTACAAGGAAACCTGACTTTGAGATGGAATAGGTGAAGGAGACATCTAAGGAAGCTCAGAAGAGCTTCACGGAAGTCTCTACTCTAGGTAGTAAGGATCCAATTGAGTTGGGAATGGATCCCTTTATGCTTACAACCCTTTTAGAGACATGTATGAAGTTGCTACATGACAATAGAGCAGTTAAAGGACTACAAGAGCTGATCACTAAGTGCGCAGGGTCAGGGGAGCCGCGCATAGTCCAGAAACTAGGAAAACATGCTCTGAGCACTAGGCGGGTGATGCGAATGATGGCACAAATCGACGAGTACGAGATGGACCAAGTCATTCTGGATTTAGGGTCGGATGCGAATGTGTTGCCTAAGTAAACATGGGAACGCATGGGTAGGCCCGCACTACAATGGTCTCCTATTCAACTACAGATGGCCAACTAGCAAAAGATCTTATCGATGGGACAACTGCAAGGGGTGACAGTGGAAATTAAAGGCGTAAGTACGCAGATCGACTTTGAGGTAATAGAAATTGTTGATGACAGTAATCCATACCCTGCATTGCTAGGAATAAACTGGGCCACGGACATGAATGGGGTCATCAACTTAAAAAGATGAAAAATGACATTCAAGAAAAAGTGACTCAGGGTAATAGTTCCCCTAGACCCAGCTAAAGGAGCGCACTACACTGAACCGGTGCGCGACGAGGACAGTGACGATGAACTAGATTGCATTTGCTAGATAACAATGCAAAACCAGGATCGGGTGAATCCCTCAGTGGACGGAAGACTCTCATGGGAGCACGATAGTTCCTGAACATCGGATTTAGACGAGGAGATTGAACGATGGAAAAATCGATTGCATGAAGTCACAACACTCAACTGTAATATGATGATTAGATCACTATGAAGCGTAACCATTGTGGAGCGATAAAAAGGGTCTTTTTAACACCTAATTACCTCACATTAATTGTCAACCCAGGGACGACTTTTTATTTCAAGAGTGTACTCTGTCTGAGGCAGCTATTTACTTAAGAGCAATGTTTTGCAGTATAGTGCTTAAAACCCACAAGTAAATAAATGCTTGAAACAAAATCTAATTGGAACAGCAAGAAACGAAGATGTTCTAAACGAAAATCATTCATTCAATCAATCATCAATCGAGGATATAGTAGCAATAACTCTTTCCTCTAGAAATTGATGGAATAGAGTATGGACCATGGATCTGGGAGCATGGTAACATTTGCTGAGGTTCATGACAGCCTTGGACCTTCTCTCACACCAAAACAATACATGCAAGTAAATGGACAACAGAAAGTAAAAGGAAATAGAACAGTAGTAAATGAAACAGCGATCAAAAGAACTAAATCTCGCGAGTCAAAACCAACTTACTCACATTTGGCAATAAAATAACAATCTTCAAAAGTAATTTCAATGAACTTTACTGTATGAGACAATATTCACAAATGAATTATGGAACAACATTTACCATACATACACAACATATTTATTATAGCAATCTGATGTTTCCAAAGAATATGACTTTCGTTTCCAAATGAAATAATATTACTTTTGGGTTCCCACGAATAAGAGTTCAAAATGAATCCAATAGCAATATTTAATATGAAAGCTCTGTAACAGAAACAATCGGTTTAAATAGTGAACATGTAATCCACTCCGAAAAGATTCATTACGCAACATAGAGTCACTTACATAAACTTGTTGAATGAAACCATTAATGGATTAGTCGTAACAGAGCGTGGAACAGCATATAACAAATACATCAGATTACTAAACTATATAAACAATCCACACATGAAAAGATATCATACAACTGCAATTGGAAAGATATGATACACAATAGCAGCAGCTTACTCCACCAGAGGCTGGGCCCTTAGCCGCCAGCGGACACTGCTGGATCACTTCAGAATGAGAAGAATGAACAGCAACTCCCAATTCATTTATTAATTAGCCAATTGTGGAATCATTACAACAACAAAAGCTTAAGAGTTACAGCATGAATAATCCACCATCGTTGTCAATCATTTCTCATTCCTCAAATCCGTCATCACGTCTCACTCAAATCATCCCCCTCTCTGATCTCATTTGATCAACAAGAACAAGGCGAATTTGGCTTTGCAGCTGAGATTTGGAGGACGGCCGCAACTGCAAATCAGAGAAAATCGTGCTCAAAGAACCCTGCGTTTCTCCCTGTACAGGAAGAATTTGGGCAAACTGTTTCTTGTGAAGATAATTGGGCCCATTCTGGACAAAACCCATGTTCCGGATTTTCCAAATTCGTCTGCATTTGCTCAGAATCTTAACCGCAAAACTGTCACTCCTTAAACCAACGAATTTCTGAGTTGGCTGATTTAAAAATCAAATCTTCAATCTGGAAGTTACTTTGGAGGCTAAAAATGGTAAATAAGGTTACAACCAACTTATTATAACTATCATTGGTAAAATAATGCATAATAATCAATTTATTAGAAACAAAGGAGAATAAATAATGTAAGAGCATAAATCATCATAAAATGGATTTATATAATAAATTATAATAAATAACATGATGAAGAATGGTAGAAATGGGTGGAATAACCGTTTACAAGTGACAATAATCATGGCATATTAACGACCCCACACACCCCCACACTCAATATGTTGCATGTCCTCATGCAACGAAAACTGAATATATTGCATGTCCTTATGCAACCCAAAGACAAAAACCATGTGTTAACCAAGCAAATATGTTCATCTCAGCTCATGAAATGGATAGAACAAATGAATCCTTCCTTAATTAATGAATATTCACTTTTAGTAATCTTGATGAAGGCATAACAATTTTTACATTGACATTCAACTATATGTATGAAGTTGCAGCAAAATATGACATAGATAGCAACAAACTTCATTAACCATTTTCCCCAAAAACTACAAACTAGCTTTTGTCGAAATTTGGCTAGTAAATTTAGAATATATGAATGCCTTTATGATCCAAAAATCAGATTGTTTTGATGCACGGATCATGAGATATAAACAAAATGGCTGTAGGTGAGAGTGCATGATTTCCGAAATTTTATGAACCAATATTTCTTGAATTTATCTAGGTATATGTATTTTAATAGTATGTCTGTGTTTCCTAGAGATCACAAGAATTGAGTTCATAGTTTTTGAAAATATCAGGGAAATCAATTTCTATACTGAAATTGTATGCCTTAAAAGAAAGTAGAAAACATACATCATGCATAGCAATTCCTCCCCCTCTCTGAAAAATTAACATGTCCTCATGCGATGCTAGAAAACAAAGAGAGGTGGTTGCTACCAGCTGTTGAATTCTATGCTTGGTGTAAAACAACATGAAATAAGGGAGGTGTTGAGAGTGAATAGCAATGGATGATAAAGAATATGAATGACGTGGATAAAAGAAATGAAGGAACACTCCCCCACACTCGAAAATGACATGCTACTGAAAAAGGGGAAGTGGTAAAGATGTGGAATGAAGGATGACAAATAATGCGCAGAATGGATTTTCATTATATTCTCCTCAATTTATAATAAATTAGAAAACTATGCAATTTTACCTCAAGTTTTACCTCCAAAAATGACATATATGGACTGACAGTTGTTGAAGCCGATGTAGGCAAAGTTGGTGCTGAAAGCGATGCAAAAAGGTAGAATCCAGAGAAGCACATCATGTCTGAAGAATTGTTCACGTTCACGAGCCTCTACTATGAAGTGCAATAGTGTGGTCATGCTACGAATAGAATTCTGCCCATACTTGTTGTTCTCCTGTAAACAAAGCACTATTTTGCATACAATGTTCTTGAATCCATAGTGTTAGCATTGAATAGCAACTGATAAAATGCATGCAAAATTGCAGTTAGAAAAACTTATGTATACATGCAATACGAATATGTTGTCAAATCAACAAAGTATGACAAAGTGTACTAATCATATCGCATGCAACCCCATAATGCATACAGTCCCCCCTCCAATTGGAAAAAGGGTTCGATAACCATAAAGCATATGAGAGGGGTGGTGCAGACGGCAAGGCAATGGAATGAACAATATATCAGTAAGGGAGGCAGAGTACACTGATAAAGGATAGGACGGTGAAAATTATGGTTATATTGAGAGCAAAGTGTGTAAAGATAGTTATGAATAAGAGATAGGACGCTTTGGATTGATGATAGTTTATACAAAACGAAAAAGGACAACAATATGCTAAAAAGATGCTTTGCTGACGGTATTCTAGCTGAAAACGATGTGATTGATCATAAAACACTTTCTCATGCATAAAGGTTCAAACAGGGAAAAAGTTAAGGAAATAACTTCTCTGATAAAAAGAAAATAAGAAAAAGGGTATTATAATAATAATTGACGAAAAGATATACTTCAATACCATAAGCAGAGCCTCTGCTGCCAGCAGGCGTCCATAGCCTCGGCAGGGTTGCTTTTTAACTCATATGAGCCAGGATCCTCAATTTATAAATGGGGAGTTTGTGCTGTTCTACAGAAGAGATCAGTGTGCTGGCGTGGTAACCAGATAACCACACTGCCATTCACTAGGAGCTAGCAAAAGTGATCAGGCCGGCACGTGATGAGACCTCCTGTTCCAAGGATAATTTGGCTATCCAATGGATCATAACCCTGGTGTGGTGGCCATAATGGGAATGTCACTTTGTTACAGCCTTATGAACATGGTAGGCTGGCTCGTAATGAGACCCCCTATCCTCCATCTGCGAACAAAATTTTGTTGTTATTTCACATTTTTATGATAAAAAGAGGAAGGCTCAGTACTCCTTAAGAGCAGGGATGGCGGAAGAAGTTGAACATGTCAATATAAAAAATATATCCATAATCTCATTTATTACAGACAGAGAAGATTATAACCAGGCAGGGTGGAACCAGCATGGTATTAAGATGATCAATCAGTATCATGTACAGTAGAAAACAATGCAGTAAAGGAATATATAAATAATTGTGTCCCTTTTTGAAAAGAATCTAACATCAAGGAGTTGTCCTTTTAAAGATCATAACGTGAATAATATTAACTTTGCTTCAAAAGAATCCATAATTCCTGTCCTCATAAAAGTAGTGTACTTCATGCCATGAAAGAGAATCAGGAGAATGTGGTTGAGCTGACTATGAATAATCCCACAACAGAAAGGAAAGGGTTGCCCTCAAAAATATTCCCAAAGTGTTGCTCTTTTGAATGAACAACAAAAACACTCACAAAGCGGTGTTTCGTGTAAGGAACATCAAAGAAAATGCACAACAAAAAAACAAAAATACATACAAAAAACGTGAAAATGCAAATGTCGTTCGAACAATCACAAATGTTGTTGCTTCTGAGAAAGGAACAGCAGAGACACTCAAATGTTGTTCCTTTTCGCAAAGGATCAGCAAAAACACACAAGCGCTGTTCCTTTTCACAAAGGAACAGTAAAAACACACAAGTGTTGTTCCTTTTTCGCAAAGGAACAGCAAAAACACGCAAGTGTTGTTCCTTTTTGAAAAGGAACAGCAAAGTCACACAAGTGCTGTTCCATTTCGAAAAGGAACAACAAAATCACACAAATGTTGTTCCATTTCGAAAAGGAACAACAAAATCACACGAATGCTATTCCATTTCGAAAAGGAACAGCAAAAACACGCAAGTGCTGTTCCATTTCGAAAAGGAACAGCAAAAACACACAAATACTGTTCCATTTCGAAAAGGAATAGCAAAATCACACGAATGCTGTTCTATTTCGAAAAGGAACAGCAAAATCACATGAATGCTATTCTATTTCGAAAAGGAACAGCAAAATCACACAAATGTTGTTCCATTTCGAAAAGGAACAGCAAAAACGCACGAATTCTGTTCCATTTCGAAGAGGAACAGCAAAAACACGCAAGTGTTGTTCCATTTCGAAAAGGAACAGCAAAAACACACAAATGCTGTTCCATTTCGAAAAGGAACAGCAAAATCACACGAATGCTGTTCTATTTCGAAAAGGAACAGCAAAATCACACAAATGCTATTCCATTTCGAAAAGGAACAGCAAAATCACACAAATGCTATTCCATTTCGAAAAGGAACAGCAAGAACACACGAATTCTGTTCCATTTCGAAAAGGAACAGCAAAAACAAGCAAGTGCTGTTCCATTTCGAAAAGGAACAGCAAAAACACACAAATGTTGTTCCATTTCGAAAAGGAACAGCAAAATCACATGAATGTTGTTCTATTTCGAAAAGGAACAGCAAAATCACACAAATGATGTTCCATTTCGAAAAGGAACAGCAAAATCACACAAATGTTGTTCCATTTCGAAAAGAAACAGCAAAAACACGCAAGTGTTGTTCCTTTTTGAAAAGGAACAGCAAAGTCACACAAATGCTGTTCCATTTCGAAAAGGAACAGCAAAAAGACACGAATGTTGTTCCATTTCAAAAAGGAATAGCAAAAAAATGAATTAGCTATTCACTGCATTGATGCTGAGGATGAGTTGCACTTTGAATGAAGCAACACCTGAAACACAAAATATAAAAGAAATTAGAAAAGAACAACATTTTATTTAAAAACAATATGTAAATTAGGTTACAACAGTTATGATATTATGTAAAAAAAATGATCTTTTTGAAAAATGTTTTGGCAGCAAAGAGATGACATAAATCTTCAAATGGAAATTGATTCTTCATTTCTTCTATTATGAATCCGTTGGGTAATAAGTTGGATGAAAAACCTTTGTTTTATAAAAATTTCTTTGAAAAATCACTCGTCCATAAATTGACCTTCTATATTTTCCCAAGACCTGCAAAAAACGAGTATCTACCTGCAATAAAACATTCAATCATGGAGAAAGTGAGGTGATCGGGCTCCCCTAATCCAAGAATTATGCAAAAAACAACAAGTAGTTACTCTGTAGAACAAATCTTTGGAGAAAATAACAAAGTAAAGTTTATTTGTTACCTGCGGGAGAGCAGTGGTCGACCATACTAACCAGCAGTGTTTTAATCACAACTTCTTTGTTTTTCGTCAAAATGGAGTGATTCCAAAGCCAAATGAGAGCTAATTCAAAGGTTTATCTCCAGTAGAAACAGGTTTTAGAAATTCAATGATATGATATGTCAATTTTAGTTAGAACGACCTGCATAATAGAGTCATTGTCGATTACCCGGCTTAGACCAACAGTTGATATTTCAAGCGTAACTTTTTTGTTTGATGTCGGATTCAAATGATTCAAATTGGAAATGAAAGAAAATTCATTTATTTATCTCCAATAGAAACAGGTTTTGAAGAGAAGAAGAATTGATGGGTCAAATACTGTAAGGAACAACCGGAAAGACATAGTTTTAAGGGTGCTGATTACGATAGGCAGTCAGTATTTTGATCATAACTTCCCCATACGATATCGAAAATGAGTGATTCAAATTGCATTGTAAACTATATTCATAGGGGAATCTACCATAGAAAAAGATTTTAAAAATTCATTCATTTAGGCCTTCAAAAACTGACTGTCCCAACTCTGTTCCTGAGCTGCCTGCTAGACATCCGGTCAATGTTTTGGCTCTAACTTTTTCGTTTCAAATCCAAATTGAGTGATTCAAATTGGTTTAGAAAGTAGAAATCAAGGGCTACTTGGGGTACAAACATATTTTAAAAATATTCACTTTTGGTCCCCCAAAACATGACTGTCCCCACTGTTTTTCCAGAAATTTCATCAAGCCCGCAAGCCAAAAAAAATGAAATTCAAGCATTTTTTCAAATTTGGTGATAAAAATGAAAATGAGTGTTTGTAGAACTTATTATTTCCATTTTGATTCATCTACATACATAAATGAATTAAAAAAATTATCACCAATGTTGATTTGCATAGCATGTTGCAACAAAAAACAACTAGGTTTACATGAAAAACAAAATGGATTTATTTATTTCCTTATTTATTTTATTTTCTACACTAACCTATTTTGATTTAAAAAAATGAATATGACTACGTATATGAATACTTCCAGTGAAGCCATTTTCGAAGTAAGGCTTCACGTATGCCCATACCCAAATTTGAAAAATGCATCTTAATGAATATTAGGGTATGAGAAGTCAGCTTCCCTTCAAAAAATGGTATCAAAAATTGTTGAAGCATAGAGTGATGTTGCAAACAAGTGATGGAGTGAAACCAATCTTCAATATATCCTTTACTTTCTTGATTTCCCATAGCCATCATACCATGAAGTTCTTGGTCTTTTAAAATAACTTGTTGATGCATCCTACAAGAAACCTCATTTTCTTCCATAGCTTCTACAATTTTAGAATTTAAAACATTCTGAATCTCATTGTAGGTTTTCTCTAATAACACATGTGAGATAGAATGGGTGGGAAGGGTGGGTAAATTTGCCAGTTCAACATTGTAAGCATGTTGTACTGGTTTATTATGGTGAGGGTGTGGAATTAGTGGAATTAATTGAGCAGGAAAATGTGTATGGAATGGAGCATTTTGATGATGTGGCTGATTGGGTTGTGTGAATGGTTTTGATGGGCAAGCAAGGTGTTGTGAAAGAGCTGGTGGAGAATATGGAGAGTGTGCTTGTGCTACAAGATGAGGGAGAGTAGTCATGCCATCATAAGATGAACCATGCCCAACTTGTAAACAAGATAGGTGGTTATATTGAAATTGACATGACTGCCCTAACACATTAGCATTCCATAATGGATTATGCAAGTATGACGATGGAGAAAAAGTGTTTTGAACCATACCTATAGGCCTTGTTGCAGCTTTCTTTCCTCTTTGATATGCTACTTCCATCCTAGGTAAGGAAGAGTGAATATCTATGAGATGCTCCTTTCGGTCATGAGAACAAAACATTTCATCAAATTCTTCATTTTTATGAACCTGCAAAACATCCAATTTTTCATTTAGAGAGCTAATAAAATCAACTTTAAAATTTTCAAATAAAACATTGATTTCAGCTCTTATGTCTCATGTTCTTGTAGCGGATTTTGAAAACAAAGAAAAAACGTCTCTAGGATTCTTACCAGCCTTGGAGATTCCTCTTGAATACCTTATGCACAACTCACAAACATCATCATATGATAACTGAAAAACATCACCTTTTCCTATCAGATTTAAAAGTTCTAAAAATTTATCTTTAATTCCTCTAAGAATGAGTGTTTTTAAGATCTCTTTTTCCAAATGCTTATGCTTTGATTTTTGAAGGTTATAATGAAATCGATCTATATAATCCTCCAAACTTTCATCTTCCCCTTGTATCATACTGAAAATATCTTCATTGGCCTTGCAATAGTCTTCTTACTTCTTCAAGAATATGTTCTTCATGTCCTCCCATGTTTGGATGCAATTCCCACCTAGGCTCATGAACCATCGGAGCGCTGCTCCTTTTAGAGTAAGAGGAAAAACTTTCAATCTCTGATCATTAGTACAATAATCATATCCCCTACAAAGTATTTCGAACTCAAACAAAAATGTATGTGGATCTTCATTTGCTAACCCATGAAAATTTGGTAAAGATGGGGGAATTATGTGCATTTCTGTCACTCCTCCTAGATCTTTGATAGGAAATTCAAAAGTAAAAATGTGATCCATTTCTTACCATAATAGAAGATGTTCTTCATGTGTTTCTTCAAGGCTCCTTCTTCAAATGTTCCTGTCAATCGGTTAGTGAAATGGGTGGTGCTTACATCACCACTTGCGTGAGATCATGTGATTAAAAATTTCTATCTTTTTCCTAATCATTCACACAAAAATTCAAACATCTATTTCTACCCTAGGTTATTTAACAGTCTTGCTGAAAAGCGGACGGGGGAGCAGGGCTTTTACATGCTCCGTACGCAGGTTCTTACCTTCCGTTTTTAAGATCCAACTCTTCCCTAGCAGGCACTCATCAGATTCACACTACTCTTTAGAAATGGTAACATCTCCCCGCAACGGCGCCAAAATGTGGAGCGATAAAAGGGTTTTTTTAACACCTAATTACCTCACATTAATTGTCAACCCAGGGACGACTTTTTATTTCAAGAGTGTACTCTGTCTGAGGCAGCTATTTACTTAAGAGCAATGTTTTGCAGTATAGTGCTTAAAACCCACAAGTAAATAAATGCTTGAAACAAAATCTAATTGGAACAGCAAGAAACGAAGATGTTCTAAACTAAAATCATTCATTCAATCAATCATCAATCGAGGATATAGTAGCAATAACTCTTTCCTCTAGAAATTGATGGAATAGAGTATGGACCATGGATCTGGGAGCATGGTAGCATTTGCTGAGGTTCACGACAGCCTTGGACCTTCTCTCACACCAAAACAATACATGCAAGTAAATGGACAACAGAAAATAAAAGGAAATAGAACAGCAGTAAATGAAACAACGATCAAAAGAACTAAATCTCGCGAGTCAAAACCAACTTACTCACATTTGGCAATAAAATAACAATCTTCAAAAGTAATTTCAATGAACTTTACTATATGAGACAATATTCACAAATGAATTATGGAACAACATTTACCATATATACACAACATATTTATTATAGCAATCTTATGTTTCCAAAGAATATGACTTTCGTTTCCAAATGAAATAATATTACTTTTGGGTTCCCACGAATAAGAGTTCAAAATGAATCCAATAGCAATATTTAATATGAAAGCTCTGTAATAGAAACAATCGGTTTAAATAGTGAACATGTAATCCACTCCGAAAAGATTCATTACGCAACATAGAGTCACTTACATAAACTTGTTGAATGAAACCATTAATGGATTAGTCGTAACAGAGCGTGGAACAGCATATAACAAATACATCAGATTACTAAACTATATAAACAATCCACACATGAAAAGATATCATACAACTGCAATTGGAAAGATATGATACACAATAGCAGCAGCTTACTCCACCAGAGGCTGGGCCCTTAGCCGCCAGCGGACACTGCTGGATCACTTCAGAATGAGAAGAATGAACAGCAACTCCCAATTCATTTATTAATTAGCCAATTGTGGAATCAGTGTTACAAAACACGAAAAGTCTTAAGAATAGGCAGCATGAATAATCACCATCGTGTGTCCATCATTTCTGCGTTCCTCTAAATCCGTCATCACGTCGTCACTCAATCATCCCTTGCCTGCTCTGATCTCATTTGCGGATCAACAAGAACAAGGGCGGAATTTGGCTTTTGCAGCTGGATTTGAGAGGACGGCGCGCGCAACTGCAAATCATGTAGAAAATTCGTGGCTCAAAGAACCCTGCGTTTCGTCCCGTACCGGAAGAATTTGGGTAAGGACTGTTCTGTGTGAAGATATTGGCCGCGGGTTGCTGACAAAACCCAATGTTCTCATGATTTTCAATTTCGTCCGCATGTTTTGACTCAGAGGATCGTTAACCCTAATAAGCTGTCACTCCTTATATAAACCAGTCTAATTTTGGATGTTTGGCTATTTAAAATATCAAATCTTCAATCTGAAGTTACTTTGGGAGGCTAAGAAATGGTAAATAATGTCTACAACTCAATCTATAATATGAACTATCATTGGTAAAATAATGCATAATAATCAATTTATTAGAAACAAAGGAGAATAAATAATGTAAGAGCATAAATCATCATAAAATGGATTTATATAATAAATTATAATAAATAACATGATGAAGAATGGTAGAAATGGGTGGAATAAACGTTTACAAGTGACAATAATCATGGCATATTAACGACCCCACAACCACCAAGTAAGGCAACGGCCAGCGGACGACGGCGCAACAAATGAGGAGGAGTTCGTCAACCTTGGAACTTCAATCGTAGAGGAGAAGCGGCATGGTGCAATAGAAGAAGTACCGTGCACAAAAGTATGGCATGCACATAGGAAGATGAGGTGGAGCGAGCATGGAGGTAGAAGGTGGTTGCAGGTACAGGTTGGAGGAGTTCTGCGATGAACAGGGCAACCACGATATAGCAGTTCGGGCACCCATCTACAACGGAGGGCATGAATGTATGTTGTGCAACAATTGACCCAATGGAAATTGTGCGTAACAAGGGCTCGCTAGGCCAATAAATCCATAACCCGAACAGGGTGTGCGTAGAGAACTCTACCCATGCATAAACGTGTTGAAACCAGGGAACCAAAGATAATTTCCCAGCCACTGCCCCTGTAGTTCGACCTGAATAAGAAGACCTGGATGAAGGGATCCGACAGTTGTGGGAAGCCATTCAATGCGGCAACATGAGACTTCGTGAACTAGACGAAGCGGGGGCCAAGCTAAGGAAAAGCGGCGAGGCTGGATGAGGAAATTGACAAAATAAAAATAGGAGTCACACAAACGGGCCGCACGAAGGAGCAACTGAGGGGACTGAATCTAGCCGGCCCACCTACGATACTTGAACAAGCCGTAACCCTGCGATCATGGTTGCAACTTCACCCTAGTGAACAAGGGAGCACAGACCGCAATGCACTACTTGACTCAAAGGAATGCGAAGGGTGCCCACAGCCTGGGCTAGTAGGGTAGAGGAAGGCCCGCACGAGGGGTTCGACCACCTGACTATCTATAGGAGGCCCAGTCTCAGTGCTCCACGTGGTTGAAAGAGGGCGCAGGACTATAAAGCATTTTGTAGGAAGGTTGCGCGATTCGGACGTGGCGCGCTGGACCAGTAAAAAGCATAGAACACATCTGCATACTAGGGACTACACTACCACGTGGAAAGAATGGATGATGAGCATTGTAACTACTGTTCATGACAAGATGTCCCATTTAAGACACTGAGGAGCGGGTAGCGGGCCATTAAGACACATGAATGAAGGATTTGCTACCAAAATTGCATTAATAAGCCACGAATGAGGAGAATGGCCGAATTTGGCTTGTTACCACACATCATTTGGCCCCTTGCATAGTAAACTGTTCAGGTTTCAAATAGAGCGACATAGGATGGATGAAGCAGTTGTAAGAGAAAGTTCATGGTTTAAAGCCTTGTCGAAGGTAATATATGAATCCCTACTCAAGTCGATATCCACACCCAAGGATGATACAGCCGAAATCCCTAAATCACCCAGGACATCGCAGACCAACAAGAACCCCCAAGTAGCAGGACCGGTCTGGACATCTCTGCAAAATCCACGATTCAACAAATTGTCAATGGATGAAAAAGGAAAAACCATTACGATTGAGAGCAATGAAGAGGACGAAGATCCTCTGACCTATGTCAAAGAAACAGAACCAAACAAAGAAATAGAAGAAGATATCCAGCTAGTAAGACGACCCAAGTATGTTCCTCCAAGAAAAGGGAAGGCAAAGGTCCTTACAGATCTGGATGTTTTTGACAACATACTCATCACCCCATCTCTCCCTAAAGGGGTTCCGCTCGAAGGAACGACAACTGGCCTCATCTCGACTATGAAATTTGAAGACTGGAACCTTGCAAATATCGATAAGTTTCCCCATTTGGCAACTAGTGAACTGATGGAGCAAAGCTTGGAGGGCACTGTTACGACACTTCAGCCGAAGGAGTGGCTGCAAAAGGTGGAGGAAGCTGGGTTACTCTGTCTCCTATCCATTCCCCATTTTCATCAGCCCCCCATTACAATATTGGTCATCCAACAAGTGCTCTATTTGGTACATGATAGTTACTTATGGATAGACAAACCTGTCCACATCGCGGTGGAACTTATTCACAAGATCTCGCGGCTTCCCTATGAAGGAAGGGACCCCATGGAAATAGTTGATATGAGTGGTGATGTGACAACGACAGAAACCTTGAAAAAGAAATACAAATTGGAGAAAAAGCAAAGAGGGTATTCTACTGATAGTATTCCGGACAAAGGGGTCCACATTGCTACCTAGTTGCTGGCAGGAAGAGTGATGCGGAAATGTCGCGACAACGAGGTCCCAATAATAGTCGTCACACTAGCTCAGCAAAGCGTAGAAGGGGAACGGTTCAATTGGGCACAATTCCTATGTGACGAATTCCTGACCAACTGCACGAAGGCCCAAGAGGAGGGTAAGACCTTACACTATGCGTGGCTGTTGTTATCCATCATGTTGGTCACAAGTGAATTACCCGAAGATAGTCAGTTTCCCTCCCTAGACTAGGATTGGCCAGAAGCCGCTAAATATGCGTCATTCTGGGTGATGAGGGACGACGCAAGAATTTGAGACATCAAGATTTTCTGGATACTAATGGAAGCAAACATCTGACAGTGGATCAACCAACAACCCCGGCTATCTGCCGAGATATATGATAGTGTGAAAAACGTAGCCGATTTTAAGGCAGACATGCACCATGTATACATTCGGGCGTGCAAGGACCCAGACTAGACGTGGTCCATGCTTCCCTTCATTGCCATTGACGAGGCTATCTTTGCGGTATTGGATACCTGACCACCGAAGTGGTGCGGACTAGATGCGGTGGGGCGCGATGAAACCACTATCCAAAAAAAGAAGGCTGAAGCTTAGCACGTAGCACAACAAAAGTGGAACCAACAGCATGCTGTGAAAGTACAGGTGGTTCGGGAGGCAGCATAGGCTTCTATAGGAAAGGTGACAACAGGAGGGGCTGCGATGACAATGGACGAAAGTGGTCTGAAGGTGACCACAGAGCCGACCACGGATACAAGGATGAAGGAACGACGCCAACCACCACGGGTTTGCCCTTAAAATGACCGCGACCGACAGAATGGATGAAGTTGCGGAAGAAGGCCAAGGCGTCTAAATGGGACGGGGAACTTATCACTTTGACCGAGGGTGACCTAGGTGAAATAGGGGATACAGTTCGAAAAGTCACTCAGGAAGCAATCGACAAGGCCATGTTGAAGCAACAAATTGTGTTGGGGGTGCTCCGCGCACAGCTACAGGAACTTGGGGAATGGGCCTCACAGCTAGGAACCATCGCTACTTGTGGAGTTACGAGTATGTCAGCCACTGAGCAGCTACTATAGGCCAAAATGGCTAATACTATCGCGCTCATGACAGGAGCATTGACAACAGAGAATGCAGTGGACAGCGCTGTGGTAGGCCGGCTTACAGGGCTTGTATTAAATTTGGCTGCCCTCCCGCGTGAAAGCTTGTACCAGCTCTAGGACAATGCAATGATGGAGCTCCGCGCCAGGGAAGGATGTGTGTTACAGGCACTCAGCAAATAACGAATTAATATAGATCAGTTGAGCCTCCAACGGGACAAAGTGGTAGCACAAAATTAGTAGTTGGAGCAAATTGTAGGGGAGGCATGTTCTCGTGCCCCTAAGCTGGAGATTGCAGCTGAGTTACTTATTGGCATATGAATCCACAAGTTGGCTAGTGGGTTCTGCACAACAAAGGAAGAAGCCGCGAGGGTCTAGTTGGACCTCAATTTACAGATTGCAGAACTGAAACTAAATCACAACCTTCTACACCACCGAAGGTCACTGAGCAGCGGAGAGGCATCATGCAGGAAACAATAACACGTGCCATGCAGGAGTGCGCCGACTTGTTGGATCAGTCGCTTATTACTCACTTCACTATAGGAAGACCCAACCTTACAATGGTTGGAAACATAAGCAAGGGAGTTACAACAAGCCTCTGATAATGGCAGAGGGACCGCATAGATGGTTGCTGTTATGCAACGCTTGGCCAAGATGAGGGAGGCCCAGGCTCTTAAGATAAAAGTTGACGCCACTTGGTAGAAGGAAGCATTGATTAAAGAATGGATCCAGCCTTGGCTTGATGAGGCATTCACAGTTTCCACCACCATTGAGCGAAAGGTGGCACACATGCAGGCAGCATATGCACCTGGACAGGCAACTCAAACAGATACTGATGCATCGGTGGCTCGTGTAGAACAGGTATAATAGATGGTGGAAGATTTTGTTGCAAGTGTAAGCAAAGCGCAGAAATTGCTGCACAACCTCCATACGAATATTGCCACACCAGCCGAGTGACTCAAGATGAGTCACGATGATTGCGCTGGGAGCCTGTTGGGTAGTGAAGGCCCCACGTAATGGTTTTAGGGCTCAAAGCCCACAATTTTGGGGTAAAAATATGGTAAAAGCCCCGCGAGGTTCACAGTGACCGAAGTGTAATGAGTCAAGTCAAAGGGTTGTCTGCTCGAAAATAATGTAAGAAAATAAAAAATGAGTTGGCCTGCCCATGGTTCGCGGACCATGGAAATGTATAAATAGAGCAAGGCTCTATAGTTAAAGTCAGTTTTTAGTTTTGGAGCTTGAATGTAATGGGTTTATGAAGATAATATTCTCTTAGCGTTTGTAAGTCCGAGTCAAGGGTGTTGGTAGATAGATAAAGGCTCGATAGATGTGTGCACAGAGGCCTCGTAGAGTCCGCAATTGTGTGCGCGGACCCCTATAGTTGAGTGCACAGGGCAGATTTGGTTGTATTGACGGAAGATATTAATAAAGATAAGTTGTTTTTAAAATATCACAGATTTATTGTATTTTGGTTTATGCATCTGTTATATTAGTTTATGTCTTTAAAGAATTATGATTGCATGCACTGATTTTTATTGTTAAATGTTTGCTTAAATATTGTACCAACAAGATCGAATCTGTAACAATTTCATTAATAAGAAAGTGCACCTGTGCGTATCTACACGAAAGCCTGATAGCAGTACAAAGTGGCGCGAGGCTGCAGAATGGTTTGCGACCCCTCCAGACCACATCAAGACATCCCAAGGCTGTGGAAACCTGGTTCCAACACCCTCCCATACTACCTCGGGTGGGACTTCAGTCTGCGCTTCGCGGATTGTTGCCGAAAGGGCTGGTAATGTAGGATTTGTTTGGCTAAAAACTCTTTCGAACCTGGGTAAGGGCCCAATAAGCCAACAACTAGTTTTACAATATAGTGTTCTCATGCCTCATCTGACGGGCCCTCTCCCTTTAAGTAAGGGATTCAAGTAGTCTATATGTGTTTTTTTTCATGACTTTAACTTCTACCATGTGGATATCTATATCTAGCATATGCTTGTTTTCCTAAATGTATCTTCAAATCAACATTTTTTGACTAAAGCGTTTTTGTTTTGTTTTTCTTTGTCATTTTATATTATATATATATATATATATATATATATATATAATATATATATATATAATATATATATATATTATATATATATATATATATATATATAGAATTATATAATTCTTGGTTCAACTTCATCATATAATATTTTACTTTAGTATAGTGAAGTCCATATCATCCTTTCCAATTTCATTCTCTCTCTTCCCAAGACCATTATCTACAAGTTTTTCTTTGAATTTTAATTCACACATTCAAAAATTAATTGGTAAGAGCTAACAATATGACTTTTTAGCAATTTTAGAAGAAAATTGGGAGAATATTGGCAAACTACACAAAGCATTAAAAAATACAAAATAAATTCATTATTTTTCAATTTTTAAAACAGATAAACTGATAATAACATCAAATAAAAACTAGCGCAAAAATATGGAAAACGCTGATATATATGATCTAGTGGATGTCAAATAAAAATTGCTACATCAAAGTTGATATTTATTTGCAAAAACAAATAACTATCCAATATGGGGCTCTAAACTAAATAACAAAGATATGAAATGTATAAATGTAAGAGTTATCTACAATGACTAACCAACTAACTAATTATCTAGTATCAATTTCTTCGACCACTTTTATGGGAAAAGGTTATGGCTCGTTTACTTTTAGAGATTTTTGAAGCATCTATTTGACACCAACTATGCATGTAGCTATACCTATTTGTGTAGAAGGTGGTTCTAGTTGCCATATCATCTTCCATAATGTCAAAGTGCTCTTCTACACCTCACTTCCCCCCATTCCTACTACTTCTCTTCCTCTAACCATGTAGTTGCCTTCTCCTTAGCACGTGTTAGATACCCCACCTTCCACTCACACAATATGTTAGGGAAATGTAATCCGAATTAGGGATATTATTTTACCTCTTTACACAGTCAGAGATAGTAATGAACATATATAAATCACTAAGACATGGGAAATACAACTTGTAAGAGGATTACAAATAAATTTAATGAGTCCAAGGGTCACATATATGTAAAATGGTTGTAAAATATAAACAAGTTGTATATTATAATATTAGTAGTTTCTTAGGTGAATTTGTAACTTGCTTTCGAGTGATTTTTTAAAACACTTTCCAATTGTGCTTACATTGTAAAGCAACCAAATTTTTGTAATTTTTCCACCAAATATCTGCTACAAAGTAAAAAAAGGACTCAAATTACATTTCATTAAGACATAATCTAGTTTTAAAATTAAACACAATTAAAATTTTAAATTCCAATGGCTTATACTAGATCAAAATACTATGGCTTATACCAGATCAAAATATTCCTTTTATTGACAACATTGGCAAAGCCAAATAATTTGCTAGCCTCTTGATGAATCTCTATCTTGTGATTAATAGTTTTTCAAAAACCGACATTTGTTACCATCCTCTAAACACATGTTAGAATCCCTTCCATCACCTCGTCATCAAAATCAAATTTTCTTAAGCATAAGGGGGTTGAAGAAAAGTGTTGCTTCATGAATGAGATGATGGAGCATCCTATTATAGCAATTGTCAATTGAATCCCTAGATATTGATTTATTTATCATGTCTGAGGGTATCTTTGCCCACATTGTAATATCAAATATCTTCGTTGGGTGTATCTATGGCCTCATGTAAGTATCCCATTGTAGGCTTCTAACTATCAACCAAGCAAAGAACCATTACAAAAGGTTTTCTATGACGGACACGTGAACTCTTGGATGAATTTAATGTATACTAGTCTTGTTATGGCTCTCCCATTCTATTTTTAGATAAATGCACAATTTCAGCAATCATCACAAGCATACATTTGATTCACTTGACATTGATTTTTGGAGCACACATTGAAGAGAAATAAACTTACTATAAAAACTTGTGATTGTAGGATGAAACAACTCCCTATTTCTCATAAATTTCATCATGAAGCTAAGAGTGAATGCATGGTTATATATGAATTTGTGATTCTCCTAGTTGGGTCAATGACCTCTTTGATGAAGGATATTTTTCCCAAATCTTCAACCACAAATAAATACAATGGGTAGTACATGGAGTCTCAATCAATGGGGCTGCCTCTTCCTTAGGAACTTTCTAGAAATCATATAATTAGTTTCATTATCATGTATTCTTTTCACGACATGTTGTAAGACAATACATAGAATGAACCCATCCACAAACTCATATGGTAATGCCACATCTTTAACATGTGTTGATGCATCAATGAATTTAATAAACATTTTACCTTTAGGATAATTTACTTGGAAATTAAGAAGGGCCATAATCTTTCCATATATATACCATTGGGCAACGCCTTGTATCTAGTTAATTCCCGACTTCTTTAGGTCCTCCAATCTAATATCAATGTCATTATTTTTTCCATGTAGAATTGGTTGCTTTAATTTCTTGTAGGTAGGGCACTTATAACTTGACCCACAATAGTGACAACATAACACCTTGGTTGGAAAAATGGATGGAAGGTTCTACTCCATCTCTAGTTCTTGGAGAAAATAAAGGTGAAGTTCTCATATAAAGTAATTTTCGGAGAAAATAAAGGTGAAGTTCTCATTTAAAGTAATTTGTGGAGTCCATTATGGAGTGCCCCTTACTTCCCTCAGTTTTAGATTTCTCTATTATAAGAGTGTTGAGTACTTTTCCACTTAATCACTTAATCAAATCCAAATGTGGGGCACTTGGTTAATAACAATTTCCCTAATGACTCTTTCCTTACAATCTCTAACCACCATGCATCCTAGACTCAAAGAAGTGAGTGTTTAGACACCTTTTTCACAACCTCAAGGTTGAACATTCAATAAGCTAAAATTCAACATTATAGATAGAGTCAATAGCCTATGCCAATTTAATTTGCCTCCCATAACTAGTTGTGGATTCATCTAGGCCAAATCTTTAATATTTTGGGAATACCAGTTCTCTTCCAAGTTTCCGCGAAGGACCTCTAGGAAGTGCTTGGGAAACAAATGTAGAATCAAGTAGATAAATGGAATGAGTGGAGATAGATGATAGATAACTAAGCACATAGCTCTAAAAACCAAATTCCAATTTTCCACAAATGTTTTGGTAGTGACATATGTTTATTACTCCTCTTGTTCAGTCCCCAATAAAAAATCTTCTCATGCTTAAAAAAGGCCCTTGGAAATTTTCTCTAGGACAACATTAACAAGGACCAATTCCACCAAGTTAATTGGGAACTCTACTTTAAATAAAGAAATTATGGTGCCTAGGAATTATTCAAATTGAGATTCCAAATCAAAAACAATGTACAAAATGGGGTGTTCAAACTATGAAAAGAAATGACACTTAGAAATCTCTTATAAGGCATTGAATTCAATAGTGATTGCTACTTGGGCCAACCAACATTTCTCTAAAATCCCTTATTCTCACTTCTTTTCATGCCAATATCATTGGTTTCTTTTATTTTTCAGAGAATATCTTGTGATGTCTTCCATCACTCATACATGTTGTCGATATACAACATCTAAAGGCAAAGGTGACAAATACTCAAAGCAAGTTTTGAAAGGGTACATATTCATATAAGTATTGATTGCCCTATTATAGGAGTGTTGAATACATTACATTTTCATCACAAGTCTTTAGATGCTTTTAATTGTAAACCCTCAAAATTTTAATCAATGTAATATTGACTACTTATATATTCCAATATATGGATGGAATGTTGTATATATATTCAACTTGAAGTCAAACTTGTCCCAAAGTGTTGTTCAAAAGGAACTATGAAATTATGTATCCTTGTTTAAGATTATGCTCCTCCATATCTCAATCTGTACCAAAACATGTTCAAAGAACATGCTTATTTTGTTTTTTTTGTTGTGATCTTTTTACAAGTCATATGAACACACATCTCATTGAAGCTATAAACTACTACAAACAAATATTCATGTCACATTCTCATTGTCAAAAACCACCAACAAAATCCACGAACATGTTTTTCAAGGATCTAGTGGATATAGGTACGAGATGGTATAGACCTTACTTTATATTACTAGGCTTGCAAAAACAATAAAGTATAAATCTTTTAATATACAAAGCTACATATTCTTGTATTCTAAACACAGACATATACCTTTATAAATTATAAATTATATTCCCAACACCAAAATGTCCTACAACCTTGAAGGTGTGAACCTATTAAAATTGGAAACTAGGGCCAAACCTCATGTGGATCATCTTATTCATGGCTAATAATATGTTCGTTATATTCCTCTTGTTGAGAGGTGTAGGATTGATCTAAAGATCATCTGATTCCGATAAGTATTCATGGAGATATGAATTTATTTTGATTATGGAATTATTATCAAGCCGACTTACAACTCATGTAGGCTCAGAAGCCCAATAGTCGCATCTATTCAAACATCATCAGTTGTGTATAAATACAAGAGGAATTTTCCTTATTTTCACTCACTCATCTCATCACATCTCTCTCTCTCTACTATGCGGAAAAGAGTCTCTTCTCTACTACGTAGAAAAGGGTCTCTCTCTCATACATGTGAAGTCGGAAGTTGCTGAAACTCAAGCTGCAACTGCAGAAGTGAAGTTTGACCTGCGTGGAGCAGAAGATCTCCTCATCTAAACTACACTGTAGGTTCATCTAAACCTCCTCTGAAGGCTGCAACTTTTGGTGGTGGAATCAAGTCGATCCAACAGACGTTTGCGAGATATCGACTACCCTAGTTTGAAGGAAGCTGCTGAAACTGAAGCTGCATTTGCAGAAGTGAAGTTTGACCTATGTGGACTAGAAGATCTCCTCATATAAACCACGCTATAGGTTCATATAAACCTCCTCTGAAGGCTGAAACTTTTGGTGGCGGAATCAAGCCTATCTGACGGTTAGTTTGGGAGATATCGACTGCCCTAGTTTTGATGATGAAGCCACTAATGCTGATATTGCTGATTTAGGGTTTGCTACTTCTGATATAAATCAGATTTATTGTATTGTTTTATCTCTGCTGAATTATTGAAGATAAAAGAAGATTTTATCAAAGGGTTTCCCCACACATTGTGGGGTTTGTCCCTGGCTAGCCGCCACATCTTGTGACTGTTGTCTTGGGTTGTTTTCTGTCGATCATTTAATGTTCTATCTACACTTTACTTTATGTACATGTGATTTCTAATCTGTGGAATATAATAAGAAAAAGAATTAACATGTTATAAGCATAGAACATACCATAACTTAACATGGTATGGGAGCTGAGGTGAAGACAAAGCTCGAGCAAGAGCAAGAGCAATCACCGAAGAGAAGATAGGCAAGGCTATCCTAGAAGATCAAGGAGTGCTGGACCATGTAAGAGGAAATATTGTTGAGCCTCCATCAAATGCATCCGCTGCTGCCTGGAACAAATGGAAAAATGGAGAAGTCAAAACAACGAAGATCATCCGGGACTCTATTGACAAGCACTTGGTGGCCAACATCTTTGAACTGGACACCTCCAAGGAAATCTACGATAGACTAGTGAGTATATTTAAAGCTAATGATGCAAATCAAGTTTTGTTTCTTAGAAATAAACTGAGGGAAATCAAGAAGGGTAAATATGAGAGTATGCAAGCATACTTCTTAAGAATCACTGAGATCAAGAACGATCTCCTATCTATTGTGGAGACTATTACTGATAGAGAAATGGCACTCATGACTCTTGGAGGATTACCATCCAAATGGTACATGTTCAGGACTACTCTTCTAAACAATAATTTAATTCATGATTTCGAGGAATTAATGGCTAGATGCATTCAAGAAGAAACAAGGGTAGAAGAGCAAGAAATGCCCATGCCTAAAGGTCCTCCTGCTGCCTTTTCTTCTCATGCTAAGAAAAGAAATAATTCCGGGACTAAATCAAAAGGAAAGGCTAGACCTAAGGGTGGAAGAAAAGGATGATGTTACATCTGCGACAAAGTAGGTCACTATGCAAAGGAGTGCCCTGATAGAAAGGACTCTCACCATGACGATGATCAAAATCCCTCTGATGGAAATCAAAGGAATGACAAATTCAATAGCAAAGGTAAGAAGAGAGCTGGGAATCAAGGAAGAGGACAACCATTCAAGAAGGCTAGAAATTCGAGGATGTATTAAATGCACTTGACCTCAAAAAGAACTTGGTGTCCTTCTCGGAAATGGAAGACAAAGGCTACAAGGTAACCTTCAGTGACGGCAAGGTACGTATATGGAAAAATAATGTTAAATATGCCTTTACTCTTGGGTTTCGTGTTGATTCATTATATCAGGACGATGGAAGTCCGCTAGGTGTCATATCTTATGACACATTTCTTCAGTCCAAACTTTGGCATCAGAGGTTTGCGCCCCTTCATTATAAAGCTATACTTGGTGTAAGACAAATGGTGACAGGGATGCCTAAATTCTGAGTAGAGAAACAAGTTGTATGTCCAGGATGTGCCAAAGGAAAGCTCAAAAGGGGACCATTCCCCTCAAGCCAAAGCAAGACCTTTGATATATTACAGTTGGTTCACTCAGGCATATCTGAGGCTAGCATTAAGAGGGAGACTGCTACACCACATATTCCTGAGCAGAATGGTGTGGCAAAAAGGAAGAACCGTACGATTGTGGAAGCTACCTCTATGGGTAGATGCTGCAACAATGCCTAATGTGGAGGAACCCATGGATCCTATTTATCCACTTGAGCCTTCCTCTTCTAGGAAGATGCCTTCATGGCTTAGGGCGCTACTTGATGATGCTGAAGGACATGCTGCACCTCGAGGAACCTTTCGTGAAAGTAAGAAACCTAACAAGTATCAGGGATACGTGACCATCATGAGCACGATCATACAAAATGGGCCTTCATCATTCTCAAATGCCATCAAGAATCAAGTATGGAAGGATGTTATGACCAGTCTATTATGGAGAATGATGTCTGGGAAGTAGTTCCTAGACCCTAGGACAAGACAACTGTTACTTGAAAATGGCTTTACAAGATAAAGAATGCAACAGATGAAAGTACGGAAAAGTATAAGGCTCGTTTTATTGCTCGTGGATTCTCCCAGAAGGAAGGTGATTTGATAATCACCCTATGAGTGACCTTAGTTAGGAATTATTAAATGAAGGTATTACAGACTCATATGTTGGTGTGTTTGTGTCTATGTTATTTAAGCAATGGATCGATCAGATTGTAAATACACAGACACTTGAAATGGAAAACAACAGAGAAATACAATAAGCAATATAAGAACACAAGAATTTAATAAGGAGTTCACCCTATTCTCCAGGGCTACGTCTCCGGTCCAGCTCTAAGTGGTGACCTTCTTGTTATTGTGTCTTAAAGTAGAGAATTACAATCAAGGAACTCAATGTGAGTCTCCTGAAACAGAATTTTCTTGGCAGGGTGGTTTCTAGATGCCCCAAGCCACTAGAGTACACATACTCTTTTCCTTACTAGCTCTGTGACCTTTTGGTCTATAATGGAGAGAGCCCAATGTGGTGCTCAGTCCGGATAGATCATCTTTGCGATGGCTTGAATCCCTTAAGCTCTCTGGTGCTCGATGCTGCCTTTGGTCAGCTCGATCCTCTATCTTCCATTCTGCTATTGCTTCACTGTCTTTCTTCTCTTTGTTCTTCCTTTCTGCGTTCCCTCCTCCTCTTGGGGTTCTGGTATGTTTCTACTTTTCCTGTGCATGGCTTTAAGGCCATTCGTACCCATGGTTATTTGATTACTCTTCCACTTCCTATCAGATCGCCTGCTACAGATTCACTTGGAGTTTCCTGCTCGGCATCATCATTAGGCTCACAGGGAGTGGCCACATGTCCTCCCGTAGCTACGCGAATTCGCTTCATCGGTTCAGTTTTTCCGTTACGTCGTGGAATGAGTCTTCTGCCACCTTGGCAGTTAAATCGGATGTCAAATCTTTACAAACTGTGGCTTAATCCCCGTCAATTCCGCTTTCTCCATCGGGTGCGATCTCAGCCGTTAGATCTAGAGCCCCCAGATCCAACGCCATTCGCTCGTCTCGCGCGGTTGACTAGCTCGACCATTAACACGCGATGAGTGGAATCGCTCCATTTTCGCCAATTCCGCTTACTATTTGAGGGTGCCCCTGATCAATACCGCTGATTTTTGGAGTGGGTCCCACCTTTTAGCGCTTAGCCCTCTTTTTTCCCCACGGTTTTCCGGCTCCCACGTGACCAAGTGCTCGGGGTTTTTGCCCAAATCACGCATCAAAAACCTCCTTGGTTTCCTGATCCGGGCCTCCCAGGGGCTAAATTTTCCTCTCGTGCAGTCTCCATGGGCCTCAGTCAGGGCGCTTTGACCGAGGTCCACGTCGTTCCACGCTGGTTGCCATTACCACTGGTTTAGAGGTGTTTTTGATTACTGTTGTAAATTATTTGAAGTCTGTCCTGACCTAGCACAACCATGGCTCTGTTTATCATTCTTTATGGATTCAATTTGGATCATGACCTTCCCACTGAAAAGCTCTTGGACCACCAAAAGTTGGTTTTCTTTGAAGCATCGACTAAGTGAGTGTACTTCTATCTCACTTGCCCAATCTCAATCCACTTTGCACTGCTTGGCTTTGAACCTTTGAGTCCAATTCTGAGGTACTCAACATCTCCTCTATGTGTTGTCCTCACCTTCCTGTCCAAGACTGTGTCTTCCTACAATTCATTCAAATATTCAGGTAGCAGGTCATCAATAGAAGGCAATTGAATTTGCTCTTCAGGATCCTCAATCATTGAAGGTTCAAACAATCTCAAGCAAGCAATCTGCATTTATGACTGAGTAGATGTGCATGTAAGCTGGTAGATCAAGGCGAAAAGAATTTTCACCAATCTTCTCAAGTATCCTAAAAGGTTCATACCTGATAGGCTTTAGCTTTTTACCTTCACCTTGCATCCTGTACTTGCTAATATACAGCCAAACCTGGTCTCCAACTTGAAAACTATGCTCCATCCGATGCTTGTCATGCCTTGCCTTGTATTTGGCTTGGCTCTTTTCCAGCTATTCCTGTACTACCTAGTGGATCTCCTCAATCTGTTCAATGAACCTAGTCACCTTGTCCACATCATTGTGTCCATCAACTGTGGTATCCTTACCAAAGACAAAATCCAAGGGAGACCTTGGTATGAAACCAAAATAGGTCTCAAAAGGAGATCTCTGTGTAGAAGAGTGTTTTGTTTTGTTGTAAGCATGTTGTAGATAACATAAGTGTTCATCCCAAAGCTTAGGATGTTTGCTGCAATATCCTCTGAGTAACTGGATCACTGTCCTGTTAACTACTTCTGTCTAGCCATCGGTTTGTGGATGAAAAGTTGTGCTTTTCTTCAGTTGGGTGTCCATCAGCTCCCATAGACTTGACCAAAACTTCCCACAAATCGGGTGTCTCGTCTCTGATACAATAGAAGTGGGTATCCAAAATGAACCCATACATGTTCAAAGAATAATTTTGCAGTTTGTTCAGCTGTAATCTATTTATTACAAGGTATCAAAATACACATTTTGTTGAACCTATCCACAACCACATACAAATAATCATGACCTTTCCTAGACTTAGGAAGTCCTCTAACAAAATCCATGGAAACACTTTCCCAAGGGTGAGAAGGAACTAGTAATGGAGTGTACAAGCCTAGTTTTCTATTGTTGGGCTTGCTTTTAGCACACATAGTACACCCTTTTACATACCTAGAAATTGTCTCATTCATTTTTGGCCAATAACAAAATCTTTGCAGCTGTGCAACTATTTTACTTACCCCAAAGTAGCCTGATATCAGAGAAGTGTGTTCCTCTCTAATTATCTTTACTCTCTCAGTTTGTGGAATGCAGAGTTTCCCACAATGATACAAGAGTCGGTCCTTCACATGATAATCCAATTCTTCTACCTTTTTTCCTCAACTCAAAGTTGTATATACATCTTTAAAGTCTATATCTTGAGCATATTGTTCAATGTAGTTTTCATGTAGTATAGACTTATGCTTAAGTATAGTAGATGCATTTATAATAGGTCTAGATAACATGTCTGCAACTTTGTTATGTATGCCCTTTTTATATCTAATGACCAAATGAAACTGTTGTAGAAAACCCATCCACCCGTAATGTCTTGATTGTTGCAACTTAGTTTGGGAGTGTAGATATTGAAGTGGTTGATGGTCAATATGTATTGCTGTCTCTTTGCCCATTAAGTAATGTTTCCACTTTTTCACACTCTGAACTAATGCATACAATTCTTTATCATAAGTAGGATAGTTAACTACTGCAGGATTAAAAGTCTCAGAATGATAACATATGGGTTTACCGTGCTGTGTCAACATTGCTCCCATGGCATAGTCACTGGCATCTGTTTGGATCTCAAATGGTCTTTGTAGATCAGGCAGTGCTAGTACAGGTGTTGTACTATTCTTTTATTTCAAGGTGTTGAAGGCTTTCTGATGTTTGCCTCCCCACTGAAACACCTTGTTCAATCCTATCAAAGCATGTAAGGGAGCTGCAATTGAGGAAAAGTTAGATATGAACTTCCTCCAATATTGTGCTACTCCTAAGAAGCTTCTCACTTCTGTAGCAGACTTGGGTTTAGGCCAGTTTACAATGACTACCACTTTAGAGGGATTTATTTTCAATTCACCACCCCCTACTATATGAACCAAATAATTTAGAGATGTTTTGCCAAATTCACATTTTGAGAGTTTAACATAAAGTTTTTCTCTTTTCAAAACATCTATTGTTTGCTTAACATGCTTTAAGTGTTCTTCCCACGTTTTACTAAAATTAGAAGGTCATCCAAATACACAATAACGAAATCATTAAGAAAAAGTCTGAGTACATCATTCATTAATCTCATGAAAGTAGCAGGGGCATTGGTCAAGCCAAAAGGCATAACCAGCCACTCATACAATCCTTGCTTTGTTTTGAAAGCAGTCTTCCATGCATTTTGCTCTGCAACTCTGACCTGATGGTATCCACTGTGCAAATCCAGCTTGGTGAAATAAACAACTTCCTTTAATTGATCTTAAAGATCATTTATGCGAGGAAGGGGATAAATTTTTTTGATTGTTATCTTATTCAATGCTCAGTAGTCAATGCACATTCTCCACAAGCCATCTTTCTTTCTCACCAAAACGATTGGTGACCCACATGGTGATGTGCTAGGCCTAATAAACCCCTTCTCGAGCAACTCTTACACCCGCTTCTTGATTTCAACATTCTCTAAAGCAGACAACCTGTACATTCCAATGTTAGGCAATGGAACACCTTGCTGCAAAATAATATCATGTACTATTTCCTTTTTGGGTGGCAGACCTTTAGGTTCCTGAAACAGAACATCATACTCTTAAACAATATTTTCTATATCAGCTTGTTGCTTAGCATTACAGCCCTCAAATACATTGGTTTTATCAGGTTCCTTTTCCTTTACAACCATTAGTAAGAATTGTTTTCATGAATTTATCATTCTTTTCATCTGCTCTGAGTTTATGAGAGTATAATTATTCTTGAGCTTATGAGCTCTTACAAAGTATTCGATTCCCTCTTTAACAAGTAGATACTTGTTCTCAACTCTATAGAAAATAGCTTTTCTATCATACAAGTAAGGACTTCCTAAAACAATTCCACATATATCCAAAGGAAATATGTCTAACTCAACCTCATCTACAAACGCTGACCCAAAAGAAAACTTGAGTTTGCATTGTATAGTCATTTGTAGTTGGGCTTTATCATTCAACCATCCTAATGGGTATGGTTTCTTGTGAGGTGTAGTTGCTAATCCCAATTTCTTTGCAATTGCTTCAGAAATCAAATTTACTTGTGAGCCACTATCAAACAAAGTAGCAATCTTTTGATGTTTGGAAATAACTCGAATATGAAAAAGCTCATGCTTTTTTCTCTCATGTTCTTCAGTAATAACAGATTGAGCAGAATTACTAGTAGATGCTTCAGAATTCTTACCTTTTATACCTGTGGCTGCAATGATTGTTTCATCTCCCGAGTCTGACCCCAAATCTTTCTGAATAGCTGTAGCAGTATTCTTGTTCTTGCCTTCGGACTTCTTAGGTCTCAGCTTTGGATGCAGAATCCAACAATGCTCATCATCATGCCCATCCTTTTTACAGTGACTGCATGAAGCTTTACCTTTTTGTGCAGTGTTAGTCTTCCTTGCTTTCCACTTCTGCTTTCTTTTCTCCTTGCTCTTTCTTGCAGTGGGTTGGGATGGTCCCCCAACTTCTGGATTTCCATTCTTTCGTCTAGCCTCTAGATAAGTAGCTTGTACATATACATCATCTATACTAGTGGGATTAAACATGAGGATGGTATGCCTTATGTAGCTGTGTAGACAACCAATGTACCTCAAAATAGTCTCTGGTGAGTCTAATGAGATCCCTAGAATCAATGCTCTCTTTCTAAATTCTTGAGTGTACCCTTGCACACTTTTCCCTTTCAACTGCCAAAGAGTTTTCCAACTCATCATGGCTTGTTGCATGTATGCCAATGGATAGAACTTCTTCTTAATTGCAGAAACAAAGTCACTCCAGACAAAGATGGTCTTACCATGTCTTTTCATGTCAGCTTGGGTTCTGCCTTCCCACCAAACCAAGGCAGTGCCTCCTAGGCGTAGGCTTGCCAATTGAATTTTTCTCTTGTCTGAGTTGATGTTCTGCACTCTGTAACACACATCAATTTGTCTAATCCAATTGTCCAACTTTTCAGCATTTAGCTCTCCATCATATATAGGCAAGTCAAATTTAACATCTAGCTTAATCAAAGATGCTTTCTTATTATGCACAGGGCTTTTAGGAGGTGTGAGAAAGTTTTCCTCTTTCCCTTTTCATTTTGAGTGGTCATGGGAATGAGACTTATCTTCTTCTTTATCTTTTTTAGAACCCGATGAATCTTCATCCTTATGCTTTCTAAAGTCCCTATACATTTCTTCTACCATAGAATTTATAGCTAGGAAACTTTCTATGAAATGAGGGTCTGGCCCCACAGAACCTTCCTCTGACATTGTCTTCCGAGGATAGAATCTCCCAATTTCAAGATTAGTTTTGACCAACTCTCCTGCTCCTAATTTGAGCTTTGATCTAGTGAGCATTCAACAGCTAAACCAACACAAGCTTGTCCAACCTTACAACCTAGAGCTCTGATACCACTTGATCTGATAATCACTCTATGAGTGACCTCAGTTAGAATTATTAAATGAAGGTATTACAGACTCATATGTTGGTGTATGTGTCTATGTTATTTAAGCAACGTATCGATCAAATTGCAAATACACAGACACTTGAGATGGAAAACAACAGAGAAATATGGTAAGCAATATAAGAACACAATAATTTAATAAGGAGTTCACCCTATTCTCCCGGGTTACGTCTTCAGTCCAGCTCTCAGTGGTGGCCTTCTTGTTATTGTGTCTTAAAGGAGAGAATTACAATGAAGGAGCTCAATGTGAGTCTCCTGAAACAGAATTTGCTTGGCAGGGTGGTTCCTGGATGCCCCAAGCCACTAGAGTACACAGACTCTTTTCCTTACCAGCTCTGTGACCTTCTGGTCTATAATGGAGAGAGCCCAATGTGGTGCTCAGTCTGGATAGATCCTCTCTGGGATGGCTTGAATCCCTCAAGCTCTCTGGTCCTCAATGCTGCCTTTGGTTAGCTCGGCCCTATCCCTTCCATTTTGCTATTGCTTCACTATCTTTCTTCTCTTTGTTCTTCCTTTCTGTGTTCCGTCCTCTTGGGGTTTTGGTATGTTTTTTATTTTCTTGTGCATGGCTTTAAGGCCATTTGTACCCATGGCTATTCGATTCCTCTTCCACTTCCCGTTGGATTGCCTGCTACAGCTTCGCTTGGAGTTCCCTGCTCAACGTCATCATCAAGCTCACAGGGAGTGGCCACATTTCCTCCCACAACTGCGCCAATTCGCTTCGTCGGTTCGGTTTTTCTGTTATGTCGTTGAATGAGTCTTCTGCCACCTTGGCAGTCAAATCGGATGTCAAATATTTACAAGCTGCGATTTAATCCCCCGACGATTCCGCTTTCAAATCGGATTTCAAATATTTGCAAGCTGTTGCTTAATCCCCCGTCGACTCCGCTTTCTCCATTGGGCGCGATCTCATCTGTTAGATCTGGATCCCCCAGATTGACACCATTCGCTCGTCCCGCGGTTGACTATCTCGACCGTTAACGCGCGATGAGCGATGGTTTCCTCTCTCCTTTGCTTGCCATGCGTCGACCGTCGAGTGGGATCGCTCCATTTTTGACAATTTCGCTTACCATTTGAGGGTGCCCCCAATCAATACCGGTGGTTTTTAGAACGGGTCTCGCCTTTTGGCGCTTAGCCCTCTTTTTTCCCCACGACTTTTCGACTCCCACACAACTGAGTGCTCGGGGCTCCCCCATTTTGAGGGTTTTCACCCAGCAATGCGCGATTAGCGCTAGTCACGCATCAAAAACCTCCTCTGTTTCCTGATCCGGGCATCCCAGGGGCTAAATTCGCCTCCTGCACAGTCTCCATGGGCCTCGGTCAACAAACTTGACCGAGGTCCTCATCGTTCCACGCTGGCTACCATTTCCACTAGTTTAGAGGTGTTTTTGATCGCTGTTGTAAATTCTTTGAAGTCTACCCTGACCTGGTACAATCATGGCTCTGTTTATCATTCTTTATGGATCTAATTCGGATTAGAAAGCATATACTATGATGAGATATTTTCATCTTTTACCAGACATATGACCATCAGCTTGATCATAGCCCTTGTGGCTTCACAAGGATGGAACCTACATCAGATGGATGTTAAGACTACATTCTTGCATGGTTCGATCAAAGAAGAGGTCTATGTGGAGAAACCTAAAGGATTTGATATTTATGATCGAAAATCTCATGTATGCAGGTTGAAGAAGGTTCTTTATGGGTTGAAGCAAGCACCCCGAATATGGTATGAGAGGATCGATAGCTACTTCATGAAGCTGGGATTCATTAGGAGTGAAGCCAATCCTAACATTTACTTTAAGGTTGAAGATGAAAAGCCTCTCATACTGGTGTTGTATGTGGATGACCTCTTTCTAACAGGTGCAGACCCTCTTATTCACAAATGTAAGAGGGAGTTGGCTTCTGAATTTGAAATGAAGGACCTAGGACCAATGCACTATTTCCTAGGACTTGAAGTGCGGCAGAATCCAGAGGAAATTTTCCTATCTCAAGGAAAATATGTGGTAAAGATATTGGAAAGATTTGGTATAATGGACTACAAGC
Organism: Pinus taeda; assembly: GCA_000404065.3. Classification (NCBI taxonomy): domain Eukaryota; kingdom Viridiplantae; phylum Streptophyta; class Pinopsida; order Pinales; family Pinaceae; genus Pinus; species Pinus taeda. Next base: position 85,258 of record APFE030026325.1, read on the forward strand.
CTGTGACTACCTCAAGGATCTTAAATTTTAGAAATTATATGGTAGTGATGTCAGACCAGATTTGGGAAATGCCTCTAAGTTTCATAAAATCATTCGCATTGATGTTCTTGGTGAACCTCCGTCTGAACATATGTTTTGCAATTAGCATTGTGAGCTCATATTTGGTTGAGCCTCATTGGAATGATGCCAAGAATCTTCTGAGATATCTTTGTGGCACAATTACTAATGGGTTAAGATACACTACCGGAGATGTGAGACTACTTGGATATACTGATGCTGATTGGGCAGGCAATGTGGTGGACCGTAAGAGCACTTCCAGGTGCTGTTTCACCATGGGATCTACTTTTATATCCTGGATGAGCAGGAAAAAAAGTTTATGGCTTTGAGCACCGCCGAAGCAGAGTATATTATTGCTAGCATGGCCTCCTATGAGGCAGTCTGGTGGCGAAAGCTCCTTAGTGAGCTGTTTGGATTTACATTGGATACCACTGTGATTATCTGTAACAACCAAAGGTGGGATTCGATTATTGAGGAATCCCATATTCATCGATTGCTCCAGTAGATAGACATCATCTCGGATATGGTAAGTCAATGAGCAAGGAGGCTCCATCACATTAAGATGATGTACAGGTCGATACACCTTGTCAAAGCCCCGAGGAAAGATCTAATCTGTGATTTTCCCAAACGAATTGGAGTCATCAAGAAATCCTTGTACAGGGGTCCTGCATGTTGCATACATTGAGCTCTGGGAGCTCTGAGGGCTCATGGTTCTTACTGGAGCAACATACGACCACAGGGTGACTCACCCTCCCCTAGTGGTGCACACTAAAACAAGATTATTTGCTCTCTTGTGGTACATGATGATTCGTTGTCTTGTGTAGCAGGATGATTAGTTCTCCTGTGAGGCCTAGATTGATGTGGTCTCCATGGCGATTGTAGCAGGATTGATGTGTTCTCCTGTTGGCGATTGTAGCAGGATCGATGTGTTCTCCTGTGAGGCCTGGATTGATGTGTTCTCCATGGCAATTGTAGCGGGATTGATGTGTTCTCCTGTGAGGCCTAGATTGATGTGTTCTCCATGGTAGCCTGGATTGATGTCTTCTCCATGGATATTGTAGTAGGATTGATGTGTTCTCATGTGAGGATAGGATTGATTAATTTCTCCTATCGAGACATCCTACCCATGCAGTTTGGAACTCATGGGAAGTACCTCTCATCTAATCAATGAGTAGGGAAATGAAGTTAGAGACCATAGTAGTACTGATGGACGCATCGTTGTATCTACCATACTCCCTACGCTAGGATGACCTCCATTGATATGGGATCAATGATACTAGTCTGGGACCAGTGGTAGGAGTGGTACATTCTATGACACTGACTTCGGGTCGGTTGTTACTAGTCTGGGACCAATGGTACACACTCTGAGACTTACTTTGAGTCAGTGGAGGATGTTACTGGTCTGGGACCAATGGTAGGAGTTGTACTCACTATGGCACTGACTTCGGGTTGGTTGAGACTGGTTTGGGACAAGTGGTACATACTCTGAGACTGACTTTGAGTCAATATGATACATCCTCGATCATTTCTTCTTCTTCATAATTCGAAGAAAAGCAGAGCAGAGCATAACAAAGCAGAGCCATTCAAATCAGTACATGGCAGAACAAGTCAAAGTAGAACAGGCAGAATAGAGTAGAGTAGGGCAAGGGTCAAGTTGTACAGGGTAGTGCATTTGATGGATGAATAGTAGCAACCGACAGACAAATTGCAGATGAAGTTCTCCCTAGTTGAGAGGGAGTGTTAAAATTAGCAACTAGGGCCAAACCTCATGTGGATCATCTTATTCATGGCTGATAATATGTTCATTAGATTCCTCTCATCGAGAGGTGTAGGATTGATCTAAAGATTATCTGATTCCGATAAGTATTCACGAAGATATGAATTTATTTTGATTATGGAATTATTATCAAGCCGACCTACAACTCGTGTAGGTTCAGAAGCCCAATAGTCACATCTATTCAAACATCATCAGTTGTGTATAAATACAATAGGAATTTCCCTCATTTGCACTCACTCATCTCATCACATCTTTCTCTCTCTACTGCATAGAAAAGAGTCTCTTCTCTACTGCGCAGAAAATAGTCTCTTCCCTATTGCGCAAAAAAGGGTCTCTCTCTCACAAATGTGAAGCCGGAAGTTGCTGAAACTGAAGCTGCAACTGTAGAAGTGAAGTTTGACCTGCGTGGACTAGAATATATCCTCATCTGAACTATGCTGTAGGTTCATCTGAACCTCCTTTGAAGGCTGCAACTTTTGGTGGTGGAATCAAGTCGATCCGACAGACGGTTTGCGAGATATCGACTTCCCTAGTTTGAAGGAAGCTGCTGAAACTGAAGTTGCAACTACAGAAGTGACGTTTGACTTGCGTGGACCAGAATATCTCCTCATATGAACTATGATGTAGGTTCATCTGAACCTCCTCAGAAGGCTGCAACTTTTGGTGGTGGACTCAAGCCGATCCGACAGTCAGTTTGGGAGATATCGACTGACCTAGTTTTGATGATGAAGCTGCTAATGCTGATGCTATTGATCTAGGGTTTGATACTTCTGATATAAATCAGATTTATTGTACTATTTTCTCTTTTCTGAATTATTGAAGATAAAAGAATATTTGATCAAAGGGTTTCCCCGCACATTGTGGGGTTTGTCCCTAGCTAGCTGCCACATCTTGTGTCTCTTGTCTTGGCTTGTTTTCTGTCGATCGTTTAATGTTCTATCTACACTTTACTTTATGTACATGTGATTGCTAATTTGTGGAATATAATAATAAAAAGAAGTAAAATATTATAAGCATAGAACATACCATAACTTAACAGAACCTCTTTGAGAAACAAAAATATTTCACACTTAGTAGCATGCAACTTGTCTAGTTTGTAAATAAACATATTCCATAGATGATAGTTAGCCATACTATCACCTTTCTATAGATAAAATATGCATATAACTATAAAATTTCCTCTTTAAATTCCTCATATTATTTGTATTCCTCTTTGTATGCATAATGGGTAAAAGGCTCCATGTGCATAAGAATTTCAAAGCTCTAATAATGGATACAAGTGGCCCTGAAAACATGTCTGACAACTTATTAATGTTACAATTCTTATATTTGATAGCTAGATGAATTTTTTGCGAATACCTCATCTACTTGTAGTGTTTGTTTTTTTGAAGCTTACCCTAGGCCTCCAAATACTATAGTGGCCAAAGATAAGTGATATCAATGGTTTCCTTGTCCATCACTTAGTTCTTCTACTTCTTAACAACTTGAACTAGAGCATAGAGTTCCTTATCATATGTAAGGTAGTTCAGTATTACCCCAATTAACATCTCATAATGATAGAATTATGGCTTAAATCATTACATCTAGACCACTCCCATAATTTATACACTTGAATCCATCTCCAATTGGAAAGAATTTTGCAAGTTAGGAAATGAAAAGACTTTTGATTGTTTGATTCTCCATTTCACATCATTAAAAGATATTTTGATCATTCTTTCCCAAGTATAAACTCTTAGCACTGAGTTGCTATGACATGGAGTGGAATTGCCACTACTGAAAAAATTGTTGTGAACCTCTGTAGGTGTTGCATTGCCCCAAAAAAGCTCCTAACTATAGTGAGATTAGTAGGAAATGGCCACTTGAGGATGGCCCTAATCTTTGTGGCATCTATATTGCGTTCCCCACCATCAAGCACATATCCAAAACACACCAATGCCTCTAGAGAAAACTCACATTTCTTAAGTTTAGCCACCAATTTATGTTTTTTTGGAGTCTTTGACACCCATAGAAGATGTGATATGTGCTCCTCTAGAATAGAGTTGTAAACAAATATGTAATCCAAATTCACTAATTACAAATGAATCTAAAGAGACATGAAATACAACATTCATTAATCACATAAATCTAGTTGGTACATTACATAAATCAAAAGGAATGAACAACCATTCATACAAATATTTCCTTGTCTTGAAAATGGTCTTCTATGTGTCTTTTTCTTTAATTCATAATTAGTGTTGTCGCAGTTTGAGACCCAACTTGGTGTAGTGCTTTACATGCTACAATTGATCTCACAAATCAGCGATCGTAAGCAAAGGGTATTTATTCTTGATTTTAGTATTGTCCAAATCTCTATAGTCCATACAGATTCATCAACTCCCATCTTTATTTGGGTACTATGATGATAGGTGACTCGCAAAGTTATATTAAATCATTGATCATGGGTCAAGGGTACCAATTATTTAGTGTAATCTTGTTCAAATCTCTATAGTCAATACACATATACTAAGTCCCATCTTTCTTCAGTACTACGATAATTTTTCAAACCAAAAAGTGAGGTGGTTGGTTGAATTACTCCCTACTCTAGAAGTTATTGCCATTGTTTCGTCACTTTGTCTACTTCCAAAGTAGACTATCTATACAACTAACGTTTTGGGAATGGGGAGTCAAGAAATAATTATATCCATTGCTCCACTTCCCACTTAGGTGGTAAACCTCTAGGATCTTGGAACACTCCTCTACATGCCTACACCAACTCCACAAACAAATGTTTATCCTCTTTAGTAGATCCCTCCAAAGATTTCATTACTCTTACTGTTTCATAACTCTATTGATTCGCTATATGTATATAAAAAAAAACAATAAATACTTCTTATTAGAATTGATAAAAAAATTTGTTTGGTTGGCACTTACCAAAGATATCTTTGACTTAAATTTATATGCATTGATGATGTGATATTTTCCATCATTGATAAGGTGGTACCGGTTTGTCATTAATAAAATCAATGCATACTTCTTACAAAAACTGGTCGACTTTTTAGCTTGGTTGGCACTTACAATAAATATCTTTGACTTACTTTTGTGTATGTTGATGATGTAATATTTATTATCTTTGATTAGCTAATATTAGTTTGATCTCCTCATGAAGATCACATCCCTCATATACATGTAAGTGCTTCCAAACACTACACCACACATATCAAGGGTTACTACATCAAACTCCACCTCATCAATAAAATTTTCACTTATGGCAAACATGATGTTCTATGGTTTTGTTCCGTTGACATTGTATCCTTGTTTAATCATCCCAATGGATATGGGTTAGGATGATCATGAAATTCCAACCAAATGTTTTTGACCAAATCCTCTACTATAAGGTTGCCTTATAAAACCAAAATTGATTAAAGTATCAACCTTAGTCTTTTTGACCTAGATCTTCATTTCGAAGATTTTTGTCATCACCTTCTCTTCCTTGTGATGGAGGCTAATCAAATTCCCTTCTTATACACTAAAGTGTAAATCCTCTTCTACACTAAAGTGCATTTATCAATATGACAATCAATATTACAATGGTTGTCGTGATTGTTTGGATCATTGCATGAATGTGCAACAATTGCCATTTTCTTATCTTTCCTTTCTACTTCTTATTCCCCTACTTTGAATAATCTTGGTGGTCCTTCTATTAAAACCACTTGGCTGTCCTTTCTCATGGATTATGTTCTATAAGTATTGTGCCTACACAAAATATTCACCAATGGTCCTACACATTTAAAGGGCATTACTTATTTATGTAGATGGCTATGTAGACACCCTAGATATTGGAGGAGCATGTTTGGGTCATTGGGAAATACACTTGATATAATCAACATCTCCTGGAACTTGATGGTGTACTCTTAAACACTATTGTTTCCTTTTCCTATTGTGATCCCAAGAAATTGAATAACCCTCTACATACACAATAGTGTAAAATTAGGAATTGATGAGTTTTAAACACGTCCAACATAGTGACTAGTGGATCACCCTCTCGTTGAAGAAGTGTCTCTGAGTGGATTTCCCCACCATAGTTTCAATTGGGAAGATAAAATTTTGTGCTCTTTGTCTATATCATGGTAAATGAAAAACATTTATGCTTATTGCAACCAATGATTTGATAATGATAATTAAAGGCACCAACCTCTGTGAAAATTTCAAACTTATTCACCAAAGCTACGAAGAGGATGGCCATATTGCAAGACATATCAATGATTTTCTCTTCTAGCCTCACAAACCTCTCTTATACTACTTCTTGAAGGTTGTTATTAATGGATTCATCCTCCATTGCTAGGATTTTGCGACTTCCTTCTTGAGCCAATTCCTAGATTCTACAACTTTGTATAAATATCCCAAATAAAATTATTTTGATACCCATCTGATCTATAAATTGTTGTGGATAATCCACTAAAACAACTCATTGAAACAAATCATGTATTACTTTGAAATATTTTACTGTGCAAGTTTGTTTCCTTAGATCTCAGATTTTTCATAGCTAGTTTAATGCTCAAATTTAAGAAAACAATGAAAAATGAAATGAAAGAACAAGCAAACATACACACCAACCACACAAATGAACACATAATGTATCATGGGAAACCCAATACATGAGAAATCCTAGCTAGAAGGTGAAGCCTATGTTCTCCTCTCTTTTCTTTAGATATTAAAATACAAATGCAAAGAAAGGGAGTACTCATTATGGAGTGTCATTTGACATTGTTTCTTGAGAGGATGCTAGGTATCCTCCCATTATGCTCTCAAATCCCACTCCTAAATTATCTACTCCACTATAGAACAAATATAATACTAAAAGAATGCAACCCCCTCACCTTCTAGTGGCCCATTATTTAACATACTCTAACAATTATTTAGGGTTAGGCTTGTTGCATGCCTCAACCCTTTATTACAGATATGATTTTGAACCTCCTAGTATATTCTTGAAAACATACATGTTGTTAGTCCCACATGTGAGAAATGGGGGCTAACATGAAATCCACTAGGCACCATGGCGGTCAACAAGGCAAGTAAACTTACAAGAGCCATAACCTCTACATACAAACCTCGATTGAGGTGATTTTCACACAAATGGAATGCTCTCCATATATAAAAATATATCAAGGGGTTGGGAGCTATGCTTGCAAAGTTTTGACACGGAATGTATCATTTGATGCCTCAAAATGAATTTAGAAGGTTCTAAACCCTAAATATACAAGCTAGTACCTACACTAAAATGGGCCTTGCAAGCCATTTCCTTCAATTTCTCCACCCAAAAAGTACCAAAATAGATGTCAAACACACTGCAAAAAAAGGTGAAAATGTCATAAATCACAATTCAACCCAATTGCTTCAGATTTATAAAAAAAATAGCAAGGAATCAAAGTGGATGGCAAGGAGATATATTTAAATACAAAATTGAGCATTGTCATAATGAGAATTCCCAACACCAATAAGGCAAGTGGGGATCCAGATGCAAGAAATCTGAGTTCTTTTCAATATGCATAGAGTTTTTTTACAACAATATATCAAAATAGTAATGAAGTAAACAAAGTGATCCGAATGTGTAAACTTGAATATTTTTAACAATTTTCAATTTAAATTTATGTGTATTGGGTAGATGATCAGTTTACTAAACACATAAACAAGTAAATTTTAACCAAATTTTACAACCAAACAAAGACAAATAAACATATCTTAAACATATAACACAATGTATGATAAAGGAGTTCACCCCTCTCAGCTACATCTCCTGGTCCAACTTCTAATGTTGAGCCTCTTCCATTATGCTAAGAAATATGTATTTACATCAAGTTAAATTGCTAAAAATGCTAAAACAATGTCTGCAATGGATCCAGAATAGTCAAAAACCCTTGTTTTCATTCTTTCTGCACCTCATTTGGCCAAAAACTGAGAACGTTATGCTTGTTTCTTCCTTTTTCCAAATTCTGCAGCTAACCATCCTACAATTTGGCCTCAATCTAGCTCAAGCGCCCCAAATGTGGAACCGGTGCACCAAACTTGACACAATTCCCACTAAATGGGCGAAATTGTAGTATTGTTAAGGGCACCATCAAGCCCCCTAGTCTCGAAAATCTTGGTCACATGAAAGCCATCCAACCGCATAAGGTGTCAAAGTTTGGGGCTATTGTCTGGCCCCCATCTAGTGCACACCCCTAGTTCCATGCATCCACATGTGACTGTGGGTTGGCCCCTTGTGGCTAGTCCTTTTTTGCTACCGCGTGTGATTTCTAGCTTTATCCCAAACAACATACACCATTTATATCTATTCACACCATGTCTTTTATTGTTGACAACATGGAAGAAAAGTGAGATGGTAAATGTGGCAAAAATTATTTTCAATTCAATTTGTTAGAATTTAATTGGATGGAACATCAAGGAGTAAGTAATGTACCCCTTCCTTATTCAAATTATACACTTCACTTTATAAATTGCCACATCATTTGCAAATATTGTGGGTATTTTTCTACCCATACAACTACTAGAGGGAAAAAGAGATTTTAGTTAATTTATAAACATATTTTTTGGTGGAGTTGAAGGAAAACATTCTTTAACTATTCTATAGTTTGTCATACAAATTAATCACCTTGTGAGTGGTCACTAAGAGAATTTTGAATGATTAGTTCTCATTGAAACTTCTTCATTATTTCCTTAGTGAAAAATTACCACACATTGATTCAGGTATGTCTATGGACTCTAGTCCTCATAATTCATGGAAATATAATAGAGTAGTAGATGTTTCAATAGTTGTAATTTCACTTTGAGCTAATCCAAAGAAACAATGGGATTTTGCTAAGTAATGACATGGGAGGATGAGGATATGAAAACATGCATGTTTGACATGAGAGATGGTGACTCTAGAAACAAGACATGGAAGACATGTATATATATATATATATTTTATATTATATATATAATATATAGATAGATAGATAGATAGTAGAGTTAGATGGATTATATATATTGGGTAAGTCATGACACGGGACAATAAGGGACATGGAAAACATTGAGTGCTTGATATGAGAGCGGTGACTCTGATATCGTATGTGGACTTGTGTTATATATAGATATATCTTATTATATTATATATATATATATATAACTGATTAGTGAATTACACACACAAAATGCAATATAGACTAAGATTCAATTTTTTTCAGATTTTAGAAACTAAAACATTTACAATTTTACATGAAGATGAAACAATTTCAATCACACAACTTCAATTCTTGAGCCTATTATCTTGACAACATCGATGGGGGTATTCCTCCTTTTCCTTTAACATTTTCTTGCTACCCTTGATGATTAAGCTATGAATTTTGTGAAATAAGGATGACAATGCACCACTATAGGAAAATGACTTGAAGATTAATGGATGAATCCACTTGCCCAACACATGGAATCCCTTCTAACACTACACAATAACCCTCAACTACACTCCCAAACATATCACACCTCCAACTTGTTGAGTGAAATGAGCTCAAATGAAAGGGAAAACATGTTTTTATATTGGATTGCAGACCTATTTTACAAGGCACATGGTTAGGTCGCATGTCTAACACATGTTTATCACTTGTCATGTTCACAAGACATGTGACAAACATGTGTCGAAATGTGCCCTCACATATTGGTGTTTGACATGTAGGATACAAGACAAAAGACCTATTTATACATGTCCTATTACTCAGGACTTCTATTATAGATGTTGTCAATCAATACATGTAACCGACATCTTTCCCAATATGGGAGTTTATTATAGTAAATAAAGTGCATTTCACAACTCATAGAAACAATCCTTGGACTAAGATTGCACCACTCAAGGATCACTATTCTACCAAAGTTACACTTCACCATCCCACCAATTACATGTTGACTAAAGAATAAGAATGTTTGAAGAATGAGATTGATAGAAATGAATCAAAATCACAGTTGAAAAAATTTATGATTTTCCACAATAATTATGAGAAAACATGATTTGAAATCCTTCTTGAAGAATCATAGGGAAAAAATATAACATATTTTTTTCAAAAAATCATAAAAATATCATGCTACGCTAGAAAAAATTGGTCAATGTGAGTTTAGGAGTCTTAAACATTGATTATGGTTTTTCCAAGTCATTTCATTTTGCAATTGTTGAGAAATGAGAGGGAAGGGATTTACCATCATCAAAAGGCAGGTTTAAAAGGGCCAAATCATCATTTTCACCATCATCAATATAATACATATATAGGGGATCATGAATCAATTGATATATGCCTATAGTGTTGATATTCTCAAATCCCAGGTATTTCTTCAAGTTCCACGCTAGTAAACTATTAGTTTTAAAATTTAATCTAAAATTTGCAAAGTCTTTATTTCTTGCAATCATTTTTCATGGCTCATACAACAAATTTAGAGGTTTACATTTACACCAACAATTTGATATTTTTCTTCTAGCAGTGTTTAGTGTTCCTTTTTTGGAGTTTTTTTTGTCATATTTTTTAAGTTTGAGGTTGATTATTGCCTTCCCAAAAAGCCAAAGCCTTTGGACCTGTTGTGGCCACCAACAACCCCCCTCTTTGTTTGATATTAGCAATAACACCAAGCAAATGGGGACCCTTAATAAAAAATCCAAACAAACATTTTATGAAAATTTTTGTATTTGACTCCTTAAAACTTTATCGCATCGCGAAAAGAGAATTAAACATTTTCTTATGAGCATAATAAACTGCGAAGAAGCAACACGAAATTCATTGCATCGCATTCATTATGAAGCGCTCTTAAATGAAAAAACTTAAGAAATCTCCGACGGCCGATATGCGACGTCGCATATCGCAACATCGCGTAAGTAGCACACAATGACTGAATGACTAAATGCGATCTGTGATGTTGCGATTTGTGATGCTGCGATCTGCGATGCTGCGATCTGTGATGCTATGATCTGCGATCTGCGATGCTGAGTCGCAGAAATCACCCATCGCAAATTTTCCTCGGCGCAGTATTCAAGGAAAGTTGTCCGTTAACCAAAATTGGGTGCACGCCTTAAAAGAAATTAATGACTGTACGCCAAAGTATTCAGGAAGGACAGTATTGTGTTTTTTGAAGAGTCAGTTCACTATGGGTGTCATGATTATGCATTCATAAGAGCTTAAAGCTTTCGTGTCAATCTTTATTATCATTACTCTTTTCCTTTGTGTAAACTGTAAGGCAGGAAATAACATGAAGCAATGTGCAGGAAACATCTAAGGAAAAGGGGAAAGCGCCAATGCTCGGAGAACAGAGAAGAGATCCCTCCGGAAACGGATGATGCATGCGATAGGACCACAGATTCCAGAGTATCACTCAATAGATGCTGATGTCAATAGGCCATCTAAAGCTCAGAGTCAAAGGTGCACAAAAGCAGCATGTTTACAAAAAAACCCTGAAGCTTACACACCAAAAAAGCCCGGAACAAAGAACGGAGGCAGTTTTCGATGCAGAAAATTATTCAAAGAGTAAAATTCCCTAACTTGTTCAGTCATTCGCAAGGCCGGAAACCGAAATAGCAAAAGCAGAATCAGTTTGAGAGAAATTTGAGTCATTACCAAGTATACACGCAGTGAATACACCTAGCCAGAGGAAGATTCTCGAAAATATCTTCTAGTTTACCAAAAAGTGGTGCCAGCGCTTGTTATTTCTATTTTCATAGCTCAAACGAAAGAGGAAGGCAACCAGCCAACTCTTCTCAGGCGAATGTTGCATGCTTGCAGCACTAAGGAGCAAATACATAAATAGTTTAGAATTAGATTCAATTTTTAGAAATAGTTTTGCTTTATCAGAAGGGCGATCATTTAAAAACCGTATCCTAAATTTATGTGATTAAGTTAATTAGTTAGCAGTATTTGAACCCTTCTCAGGCATTTAGAGAAGGGTCCAGAAATTTGTCAAAAAACTTGTCCTCAGAACATGCACTTTTGCACCCTCAGAGGGGGTTTTTGATGAATGGATGGATCAAGGTTTATTAATGTTTGCATTTGATATCTAATACTGATGTTGCACTTCTGTACTCTTAGTAGATGTTAGAGCAAGGAGAGATAAATCATTGTTGCTTGAAGCTTATGAGTGGAACCAATCATAAATGGTACTTTTATCTCTTGGCCATTTCTGCTTATATTCTTAAAGTGATTTACAGTTTTCAGTTGTTTATATGTCATTGTATGAATGTATGGGTTATCATTTGGCACTTTTGTACGGTGGAGTCATATTGTTTGTGTTTGACATATGAATAACTTATTATGCGATATGCTGTTCACAACTGTTTTGCCTAACTTCTTATGCAAAGTGGTTTATCTTTAATGATTTCTATTCTTATGATAGCTGAATGATCTTTATTACCAGTTATTGTTCGAAATCTTTTTAGATCGCATAATAGAAGATATACACCCCGGGTTAGTTTAGATTAGATGTTTTGTTTCTTATTAGATTACAATAATATAGAGTTAGTTTAAAGAGTTTGAATTAGATTAGCTTTCAATTCCTCTTAGATCAGCATAGTTCAAACTCTACACACACACCCCCAAGGTCAGGAAACTGGTCCCGTCACCCCCATTCAGACCCGCTATAACAAACGGATAAGGAGCTGCCAACTAAGGTCCGGACCGGGTGGGTATCCCCCTTGTTGTCGACCTGATTTTCGGGGCTTCAACATATTTGGCGCTAGAAGGAGGGCCTGAACTACGAATGGCACCTAAATCAAAATCTAAATACCATTCTGAGAGTAAATCACCCTCATCAACTCCCCCTACTTCCCCAGTACGTTTAAATCCAGAGTCAGAAGTCGCTCGAGTATTAGCCGCTGCTACATACCCTAATCTTTCAGACCAATCTACCATTGAACCCCCTGAAGTTCAAACTCTGATTCACAAACTCCAGGGATTTTCTATTTTTACACTGAGGTCTGATAAATCTCAAAGCAGCGTGACTTCGCAGTACAATCCTACTCATCCCCTGACCAGATTAAAGAGCGAAAAATTTGACATCCAGCCAATTGAATTCCCTCTCCCCACCAGGAAAAGAGCAAGGAAAACACCACATCAGTCTGACAGTGAGACTCTTTCACCTACATCATCCATTTCAACTCCCTCACTGCGAAGTCAGCCACCCACATCTTCATTCCAAACCACTCATCCACCTTCCACAGCCCCTCTTCTTCAATCATCTAAGATCATAATATCTTCATCTTCCCAGCCTCATCGATCATCCTCTGCACTTTCATTTACTAGCAGCTCAACAATGGCCCAGTCTCCATGGAATAACCCTGGAGCAGTTTTAATGCCTCCACCCCTAAGCCAAATACCGACCCATCCTGAGAAATGGCTACCCAAATTCAATCCAAAAGCAAGCATGCTAGCTGAAGAGCACATTAACAATTTCATGCTTTCTATCAATCTCAACGGAGTTACCAACGAGGACGCTGTTGTCCGGCGTTTTCCCTATACAATGGAAGCAACAGCTGGGTCATGGTACTTTTCATTACCCTCCGGGTCTATCACAAGTTGGGAAATTTTTCAAAATCAATTCCTCACCAAGTTTGGTGATGACAGATCAACGGCAACGTCAAACAGTGACCTATCCAATCTTAAAGCCGAGGCTAGAGAACCCACCAAAGATTTCAATTTACGGTTCAATAAAATCCTCAACAATATTCCCACTACTTCCCAACCCAGTGAAGAAGTACGATGTGAATGGTATATTACGGCCTTACCATCAAACTTAGCAGTCTTCGTGGATAGGGAAAATAAAACAACTTTAGTTGAAAAC
>APFE030026325.1:108712-233517 GCA_000404065.3 Pinus taeda
CTATAATATCAGTATGCGCAAGACCCTCGTGTTAAGCATAACATCGCATCGCAATGAAGTAATACTCATAAGGAAAAAACTTCAAGATTTACCGATCTGTGATAACACTGATCGCAAGATCGCATATCACAGAAATGAACTGGAAAGATTTGGCAAACATCAAACTTCTGCGACCTGCGATGTTGCAATCGTTGCGATGGTGCAATCTGCGATGGTGCAATCTGCGATGGTGCAATTTACGATGGCGCGATTTGCAATGGCACGATCTGCGATGTTACGTAAGCAAATCATAAATCACTTTATCACGAATCCTTCGGGCACGCCATTCAAAGAAAAGCCACTTACCATAATCTGACTCAAGATCATGTGCTTTTAATGATAGTAAATGAATTAGTTGTCAGTTATTAAATGAAATGAAGACGCATGCTTTTGTAAATAATTACTTCACGTAAGGTGGCATATTTGATATATCTGTTGAATTTAAAACTCTCCCATCACCTTTCTTAAGTTAGTCATTTCCATTTCACTCGTAATCTGCAGGAACGAAGAGCTAAGACGATTTAAAGCCAAACGCAGGAAGAAATGGGAAAGAAAAATAAAGCTCAAGGCTCTAAGGCAAAGGAAAAGACGAAGGAGATGGTACCTTTCTATACAGACACAGCCTGTAACAGAGACGCAGGAATATCGACGTGGGAAAGCATGTATAGGCTGCTTGAAGAAGAAAATCCTAGAGTAATGAAGGTTGATACTGCCGCGGGCTCACAACGCTCTTCCGAGGCGTCCTTAGAGGAGCTAGCATGTTCATTTCTTCACCGGATAGCAGCAAGGCCCAAAATCCTACCATATACGGATATGATCATGCGGATACTTGACAATGCAGAGATGAACAACAGACAATTCAAGGTTCAAGGACATGGGCTCATAGGATCATTCGCCGCACAAGATTTAAAGCTTATGTATCATCTTCCTGAACCACAGGCGACTTACAATGCACAATTCATTAAGAAATTTGCGGCAGAGAACCCAAACCTAGCAGAGACCACCAAAGATTGGTGCAGAAAAGAGGAGCCGCTCAAAAGGGACAAAAACGGTCTGTACAGCACTGGTTCCCTCACCTCTCCGTATTGTTTTGCTGCGGCCATGCTTTGTAGATTATTTGGGATGCCAGATATCAATAAATTTTCGTCTGAATGGCTACCATTAATAGACGCTGCCACGAATTTCGATATTATGGATTGGGCCAAGATCTTTTCTGATAATCTATACATGGCTGTTATGAATTATCGGTCTAAAAGATCCTTGTCTCAAAGGATCTATCCTCCAGTTTATCTATCCGCATATGTTATGGATTCTATTTGTTATGTGTCTAAATTTCCCACTATGGGTTGGAAATGGACTACCCAAGACCCATTACCTATCCACGTTTATCATAAGATGTTATGGGATTCCCAGTTCGTCCCACACTTCTATCAGATTTGTCACGGGCTTATCTTACCCTTGTATAGAATGATGTATGATGAAGATGAAGGGAAAATAGAAAGTGCACCCAGAATAAATGAGAATCATAAAGAATTACTCTTTAATAAATGCGACGATCAAATCAGGCAGGCAGAACAAGCAGCGGAGACGGCGGCCACGCAAGCAAACATTCTTATCGACTGTGTAAATGAGAATTTACACAGGGCCAACTTAATTGAAGAGACCACCCCGGAGTACCTACCAAATAAGCTACGACTGGAAGTAGAATGGAAGCAGAAGGCGCAGGAAAAGGGAAAAGCGATCCAGGCATTGAACATGTTAAATTGGGAATGTTACTGGGCATACATGGTCAAGCCGCATAGTCAATGGATGACTGTGAAATGTGTCATAAACGCGGCCGAAAAAGTAGTGCCAGCTCTCATAGATTCTGTTCTCGCAGCCCAGCTCAGCGTAGAAGTCAGCCAGCCAACTCTTCTCAAGCCCATGATGAACACTTGTAGTTTTAAAGACCAAGTTCAGAAGTAGCCTTATTTTAGAATCTTGTTTTTTCTTTTTATTAGATTAGAAAAAGGACGGTCATTTGAAAACCGCATCCTAAATTTTGTAAAGATACTATTATTAGAATTAGGAAGTAGTATTTTAACCCTTCTCATGCACTTAGAGAAGGGTCCAGAAATTTGTCAAGAACTTGTTCTCGAAACATGCACTTCTGCACCCTCAGAGGAGGTTTTGATGAATGGATGGATCAAGATTTATTAATGTTTGCATTTGATGTCTACTACTGATGTTGCACTTTTGTACTCTTAGTAGATGTTAGAAATGGTAGAGATAAATCGTTTTTGCTTGAAACTTATGAGTACGATTAGTCATAAATGGTACTTTTATCTCTTGGCCATTTCTGCTTATATTCTTAAAGTGATATACAGTTTTCAGTTGTTTATATGTTATTGCATGAATGTATGAGTTACCATTTGGCACTTCTGTACAGTGGAGTCATTTATTTATGTCTGATATATGAATAACTTATTATGCGATATGCTGTTCACAACTGTTTTGCCTAACTTCTTATGCAAAGTGGTTTATCTTAATTGATTTCTATTCTTATAATAGTTGAATGATCTTTATTACCAGTTATTGTTTGAAATCTCTTTAGATCGCATAATAGAATAAATACACCCCGGGTTAGCGTAGATTAGATGTGTTGTTTCTCATTAGATTACAATAGCATAGAGTTAGTTTAAGAATCTGAATTAAATTAGCTTTAAGTACTCTTAGATCAGCGTCATCCAACTCTACACACACACACACCCTTAGATTGGGAAACGGGTCCCATTATCCCCAGTCGGACCCGCTATACCAAACAGATAAGGAGCTGCCAACTAAGGTCCGGACCGGGTGGGTATCCCCCTTATTGTCGACCCGATTTTCGGAGCTTCAACAGGACCTAATTTGGATATATGGTGAACCTAAAGATGAGACAACCCAACAAAGATAGAACTCTAAATCATGTGGCTAGCATATGACAAGAAGGGTTAGATGGTTGAAATACCACTTGATTGAAACGTCAGGGCATGATGTTGGGATTACTAATAAAAAAACCCATATATCATGTGGATTTCCCATGATTGTATTTACGAGAAAGGGAAAAAATAAATAATATCCAACTATTAAGTTGAACGTGTGGTCAATGAAGTGGCTAGATTCTGAAGAACCATAGGAAAATAAAAAACTCAGGGCAGTGAGGGGGACTCCACAAATCACTTTATATGAGAATTTCACCTTCATTTGCTCCAAGAAATGAAGATTTAGTAGAACCTTCCATCCATTTTTCCAACCAATGTGTTATTTTATCGCTATTGTTGGATCAAGTTATAAGTTCCCTACCTACAAGAAATTGTAGCAACCAATCATTCCAAGAAAACAAGAATGACATCAATATTATATTGGAGGACCTAAAGAAGTAAAGAATTAACTAGATACAAGGTGATGCCCAATGGCCACATATATGGAAAGGTTATGAACCTTCTTAATTTCCTAGTAAATTATCCTAGAGGTACAATGTTTATTAAATTCATTGATGCATTAACACATGTTAAAGAAGTGCCATTATCCTATGAGTTTTTGGGTGGGTGCATTGAATATATCATTTTCCAACATGTCGTGCAAAGTATGCTAGATAATGCAACTAATTATGTGGTTTCTAGCAAGTTCCTAATGAATAGGCACCCCCATTGATTGAGACTCCATGTGCTACCCATTGTATTCATTTGATGGTTGATGATTTCGAAAAAATATCCTTCATCAAGGAGGTCATGAACTAAGCTAGGAGAATCACAAATTCATATATATCCATTCATTTTTCTTAGCTTCCTGATGAAATTAATGAGAAATAGATAGTTGTTGCATCCTACACTCACAAGTTTTTCTAGTAGGTTTATTTCTCTTCAATTTATGCTCCAACATCATTTTGAGTTGAATCAAATGTTTTTTCCTGATGAGTGGTGCAATTGTGCATTTAGCTAAAAATAGAGTGGGAGAGCCATAACTAAACTAGTATACATTAAATTCATCCAAGGAGTGTGCATTATAGCAAACATTTTGTAAAGGTTCTCCGCTTGGTTGATGGTGATAAGCCCAAAATGGGATACTTACATGAGGCCATAGATAGACCCAAAGAAGATATTTGATATTATAATGTGGGCAAAGATACCCTCAGATGTGATAAATAAATCACGATCTACGGATTTGATTGATAGTTGTTATAATAGGATGCCCCATCATCTCGTTTATGTAGAAACATTTTTCCTCAAACCCGCCTATGCTTAAGAAACTTTGATTTTGACGGTACCTAAGTTCAATGTTTGCAAAACAATCAATAACAAGATAGAGATTCATCAAGAGGGTAGCAACTTATTTGAATTTGCCAATGTTGTCAATAACATGAGTATTTTGATGTGGTATAAACCACCAAAATTTAAAATATTAATTGTGTTTTATTTAAAAACTAGATTATATTTTAATGAAATGTAAATTAATTCCTTTTTTTTTACTTTTTTGTATATGTTTGGTGGCAAAATTACAGTGTTAAAGGCCAGATTTATGAAAATAATTCATTGAAGGCCTATTACACAGTATTTTGTCACGCCTCCTGCACTTCCATGTGACATACCCCAAAGTGCCTGAAACATGACTATTATACAATATATTCATCCATGTATATAGCTTAGAGCCTTCCTAAGACTTTGTTTGGAAAATGCCTTGAGCTTTCCCTGAAGAAATAGCTCTTAAAACCCTAAAATGAGGATCATTGCTCTTATGAGGCTTAAAACAACGATGATTGCCTATTGCACTCTACTTGACTAGCAATGGAATTGCTCTATTCCCTTGCGTACCCACGATGATCCCAACAAGGTAATTTTCCCAAAGAGGATGAGAAGCTTCATGATCTAGAAGCTTCCAGAGCAGCTAGCTAGAGGTTCTTTTGCATAGATGAGGTCGAATCCTCTCATCTTGGCCTATTGGTCTTATCCTTATGAGCTACCTCCATGAGATGAGGGCCTAATCATATCATTGGAGAAGTCCCTACTCCCTTTCCCATCCTATAAATTCATCCTGTCCCATTCCCAAATGGTTGGTCTATGTCTATTTGCACCCTTATGCTAAGCTTGTGCTTAGAGGCTATTCATTGGACTTGGAGAAGGAGTGCATGGAGAGTTCTGGGTTTGGACTTGGATTAACACTCAAGGAGAGCCTTTCAACATCAAGGCTTTGGTTGTAAGCTTCCCTTTATTTCCTAATAATATACAATTGTTGGTTCATCTTCCCAAAATATATATGTTCATGTATTATTTAGCTTGACATTCCTTGATCAATTAAGTAGGTTGTTATTGGATTTTCTATTGGTTTTGGCATGATTTGTTGTCTCTTGATCACTTTTGAAGGTACATAAACATTGAGAGAAACAGGAACAAGTCTGTGACACAAGCGGTTCAAGGTTCTCAATAAGGGAAATTGAAATAGCATCAGAACGAGGTAGGTCATCTCTTTCATTCTTCTATTCAATTATAACCTAGGAAGATGTCTAGTTGATTGTCACTTCAGTTTCTAGACCCACTCATTAGGCTAGAGGGATCGTCTTTGTCTGCAGAGAGGATTAACCTTGACAACAAAATGGTGACTCCGCTGGGAACCTATGATCATTTCCTTCTATTTACGCACCTTGTCTTTTGACAAGTTTGATCAACCTGTTGGTTGTGGAGCATGATTATTTAGACGTCTTTGTTTTAGCTGGATGTATACACCAGGAAGTTTGTACACCCTTCCATGCGGGGGGGACTTTTCCCCCCTACGGGGGTTCGGGGGGGCCGATCCACCCCTGCTGGGGGGTCCGAAGGCCAGCGGTCCCTGGTGGGGGTTTCGGGGCAGCGCCCCCAAAGCTAAAAATAGATGTAAAATTGTCTTGTAAAAGTATAGTAATTTCTAGTCAATCTGGGCCGTTCAATTAGGCGAATGATCCGACGGTAGAAATTATGTGTAGTTTAGGGTTTTTTGCCATAGAAGGCAACCCCTCTCTTTGTATGAGGGCATTGTATTGAGGTTGTATAATAGATGTGTATTCTCGGAGCAAGAAACAGAGAAGTGAGATTGTGAGAGAAAATAGAGGATATTACAGCAGATCTACTGTAGGTTGTGTCTTTTCATTTTGCTGGATAATAGAAAGGAAGGATTGGTTGTTCGAGGTGGACATAGCCCAAACTGGGTGAACCACGTATATCTGTGTCTCTCTAGTTTTATGGGTTTGTGTTTTTCCGCATATTATATGTCTTGTATTTCTCTGTCATATATAATATTGATCTAACAACTGGTATCAGAGCCAAAGGTCTATTTGGATGATAAAATCGCAGGAAAGAAGGGTTCCTCATTCGAGTGGGAGCAATGGCAGAAGATGGTAAGTTTAGGGTCGAGAAATTTAACGGCCAAAACTTCTCGCTGTGGAAGATGCAGATGGAAGATTATCTGTATCAAAAAGATCTATACCTACCATTGGGTGGAAAAACAAAGATGCCGACGGGTATGACAAATAAAGAATGGAACCTTCTCAATAGAAAGGCACTCGGAATAGTGCGGTTGTGCCTCACAGCGTCGGCCGCCTTCAAAATTTCAAAGGAAACAATGACAGAGGGTTTGATTAAGGTGTTGGTGAAACTATATGAAAAACTCTCGGCCTCAAACAAGGTATTTCTTATGAAATGGTTATTTAATATGAAGATGTCGAAAGGTGGACCTGTTGTAGACCATTTAAATGATTTTAATACTGTTACAAGTTAGTTAAGTTCTGTAGGGGTAAACTTTGATGATGAAGTTAGAGCTCTGTTATTCTTGTGCTCATTGCCAGAAAGTTGTAATGGTTTAGTAATGGCCATTAGTAACTCTGTTTCTGGATCTAGTACTTTAAAGTTTGATGATGTTGTCAATGCTATCCTTAGCGAGGAAATGCGAAGGAAAAGCTCCGGTGAGACATCAAGTAATACTTTAAGTGCAAAGTCTAGGGGAAGAAAAATGGAAAGAGGAAACAGCTCAGGATATCGCAGTAAATCAAGGAAAGGCAGATCCAAGTCCAGATCAGGGATAGTGTGCTGGAAATGCAGAAATAAAGGACACCTAAAGAAAGACTGTAGATCTCGAAAGGGAAAAGAAGGAGATGCACAATAAGAAAACAATCATGAAGCAAACGTGACAGGTGATGTGTTACAAGATGCTTTGATTCTTTCTTTCAAAAATATTACTGATTCCTGGGTGGTAGATTCAGGGGCCTCATTCCATGCCACACCTGATAAGAAATATTTTCATGACTATGTTCAAGGAGATTTTGGACAAGTCCATTTGGGTGATGATAAGCCCTGTAAAATTGTTGGAATGGGTAAGGTTCTTGTAAAACAGCAGAATGGAAGCCAATGGCTACTAAAGGAGGTAAGGCATGTTCCATATCTAAAGAAAAATCTGATTTTAATAGGGCAGTTAGGCGATGAAGGTTGTGTGACAACTTTCACATATGAAGCTTGGAAGGTCACCAAAGGAGCCCTGGTAATAGAAAAAGGCGAAAAGGTCGGTACATTGTATTTATGCAATGGTATTTCAAACTCTATTAATGCTTTAACTTCCAAAGGAGAAGATGCAACATTATGGCATCATAGGCTTGGACACATGAGTGAGAAGGGGATGAAGATTCTTCACTCAAGAAATTTGTTGCCAGGTTTGAAGAATGTTGATTTGGACTTCTGCGAGAATTGCATTTATGGAAAATAGAAGAGAGTTAGATTTCTCAGAGTTGGGAAAGAAAAGAAGAGCGAAAAATTAGAGCTTGTACATACAGATGTATGGGGACCTGCTCAGGTATCATCTCTTGGTGGCTCTTGTTATTATGTTACTTTTATTGATGGTGCAACTAGAAAAACTTGGATTTATAGTATTAAGAATAAATATGATGTATTTGATAATTTCAAGAAATGGAAAGCTTTGGTTGAGATTGAGACAGGAAAGAAATTGAAGTGTCTCGGATCAGACAATGGAGGTGAATATTGCAGCAAAGATTTTGATAGGTACTGTTTAGAGCATGGAACTTGCAGAGAGAAGATAGTTCCAAGAACACCACAAGAAAATGGTATGTCAGATAGGATGAACAGAACAATCATGGAGCGTGCAAGGTGCATGAGATTGCATGCAGGATTGCCTTTGCAATTTTGGGCAGATGTTGTAGATACTGTTGTTTATCTAATAAATAGAGGGCCTTCAAGTTCCTTGAATGGTGGTGTTCCAGAGGAAGCATGGACAGGTAAAAAGGTAAACTACTCTTTTTTAAAGCCTTTTGATTGTGAGGCCTTTTTCCATATTAATAAAGAAAATAGAACAAAGCTTGAGGAAAAATCAAAGAAATGTACCTTTATTGGATATGGTGTTAATTATTTTGGTTATCACTTATATGATTATGAAAATCACAAAAACATTAGGCGCAGAGATGTAATATGCAATGAAAAGGTCTTGTATAAGACTCAGTTGCAGGAAAAGAAACAGGAAAAAGAAAACAAGGAATACATAGTTCTTGATGAGGCCACTGAAAAAGTAAAGGTGCTTGAAAATAATAATAATCAACAACCACAACAACAACAACCACCACAACAGCAACAGACACCCCAAACACCTAAAAGTGGTTTTAGAAGATCTACCAGGATAAGTATACCCCCTGAAAGATACTCTCCTTCATTATATTATTTATTGTTGACTGATTCTGGTGAACCCGAATGTTATGAAGAAGAAATGCAGGTTGAAAGCAGGAAGAAGTGGGAGCTAGCAATGGAAGAAGAAATGGACTCCTTAATGCATAACCAGAGTTGGGACTTAGTCAGGTTGCCTGTAGGTAAAACTACATTGCAGAATAAATGGGTTCACAGGCTGAAGGAAGAAGATGGAGGAAAACAAAGGTACAAAGCTAGACTTCTGGTGAAGGGGTTTGCATGGATGAAAGATATTGATTTTGATGAAATATTTTCTCATGTTGTTAAAATGACTTCAATCAGAACTATTTTAAGTCTAATAGCAGTTGAAGATTTGCATCTTGAGCAGTTAGATGTAAAGACAACCTTTCTCCATGGGGATTTGGAAGAAGAGATATATATATGTAGCAGCCACAAGGATATGAGGTGAAAGGGAAGGAGAAACTAGTGTGCAGGTTGAAGGAGAGCTTGTATGGCTTAAAACAGGCTCCAAGGCAGTGATATCTAAAATTTGACAAGTTTATGTCTAAACAAGGTTATACTAATCATCTGCTTGTGTTTATCTGAAAAAGAAAAATGATGGCAGCTATATTATATTGTTATTGTATGTATATGACATGCTTGTTGCAGGGTCTAACATGCAGGAAATAAATGTGCTCAAAAGAAAATTGGAAAATTCATTTGCAATGAAGGATTTGGGACCTGCAAAACAAATCCTTGGTATGAGAATAACTAGAGATAGGAAAAATCACAAATTAACATTGTCTCAAAATGAGTACATACAAAAGGTGTTGAAAGGATTTAATATGTACAATGGAAAACTAGTTAGTACACATTTTGCTAGCCATTTCAAACTTAGTAAGGAAATGTGCCCAAAGACCCAAGAATATATGGATTATATGTCTAAAGTTCCATATGCATCAACAGTTGGAAGCTTAATGTATGCAATGGTCTGCACAAGGCCTGATATTTCACATGGAGTGGGAGTTGTAAGCAGGTACATGAACAATCCAGGAAAGGAACATTGGATGGCAGTGAAATGGATTCTCAGATATTTGAAAGGTACCACAAATCAAGCATTATGCTTTGATGGTTCAAGCATTTCTCTACAGGGATATGTTGATGCAGATATGGTAGGTGACAGAGATAACAGGAGGAGCACTACAAGATATGTATTTAATGTAGGTGGAACAATTGTTAGTTGGGTTTCAAAAATCTAAAGTGTTGTTGCACTTTCAACAACAGAAGCAGAGTATGTTGCTGCTACAGAGGCTAGTAAAGAAATGATTTGGTTAGAAAGGTTTATGGGTGAATTGGGTAAGAAGCATGATATGGGCACATTATATAGTGATATCCAAAGTTCCATTCATCTTGCAAAGAACTCAACATTTCATTCCAGGACTAAACACATACAACTCAAGTACCATTTCAGATGATCAATGTTGGAAGATGGAGAGTTGAAGCTGGAAAAGATACACACTAGCCAGAATCCTACAGATATGCTAATAAAAGTTGTAACCAGGGAGAAACTGAGAATATTCTCAATTTCAATTGGTCTTCAAGGATGACGATGAAGATGAGAAACAACTAGGGCCAAAGAGGAGCCATTGTCCAACAAATAAAGCAACGGTGGAGTTGCTATAATCATTCTCCAAGTGGGAGATTGCTGGGTTTGGAGCATGATTATTTAGAGGTCTTTGTTTCAGCCAGATGTATACCCCAGGAAGTTTGTACACCCCTCCACGTGGGGGGGTGCGGGGGGGACTTGTCCTCCCCACGGGGGTTTGGGGGGGCCGATCCCCCTTGGCTGGGGGGTTCGGGGGCCAACTGTCCTCGGCGGGGGTTTTAGGGGCAGCGCCCCCGAAGCTAAAAACATATGTAAAATTTCCTTGTAAAAGTATAGTAATCTCTAGTCAATCTGAATTGTTCAATTAGGTGGATGATCTAACGATAGAACTTATGTTTAGTTTAGGGTTTGTTGCCCTAGAAGGCAATCCCTCTCTTTGTATGAGGGCATTGTATTGAGGCTGTATAATAGATGTGTATTCTCGAGCGAGAAAAAGAGAGGTGAGGCTGTGAGAGAAAATAGAGGATATTACAGCGGATCTGTTGTAGGTTGTGTCTCCTAATTTTGCTGGATAATAGAAAGGAAGGACTAGTTGTTCGGGGTGGATATAGCCTAAACTGGGTGAACCACGTATATTTGTGTCTCTCTAGTTTTATGGGTTTGTGTTTTTCTGTATATTATATGTCTTGCATTTCTCTGTCATATATAATATTTATCTAACACAACCATTCATTCTTAGACTTCATTGCTTGTCTGTAGTCAGTCTCGTTTCTGGTAGATGCTTGAAGGTTGTTGATTTGAGCTGTTCTTGAAGATTTTTTGTTTTTTCTTTATTTTCCTCGCCCATCGAGTTTTTATCCCTGATAGTCATGATGATATCGCGGGTTTGTTGATTATAGTAGTTGGTTTCATTAGTGTCGAATTGAGTAGATACTGTGAAAGTCGCGTATTCTCTATTTGAAAAACAATAGATTACAAATTGATTGTCTCATTTGAATTGAAAGGGAGAGTTTTCTATGAGTTTGTGTTTCAAAAAGCGAGAGTAAAAGTGTTTATCTTTTCAATAGTTTTTGAAGCATTTTTCTTACATTCAAATCATTAATGTGAAAGAGATTTTCATGTTTGGTGGCTTCCTTGCATTCTCTTTTACTTTTTGTACTAGATTACATTGATTGCACTAAAGTGAAAAGAAAAAAAATCATCGTTATATGTTAAGGTAGTTTTGCTTTAAGGTTTGTGTTGGCATTGCATTTTCTTATCATATGAAAGACTAGATTTCATGTTTTATCATTTAGCATTTGAAAGTTGTCATTTGCACTTTTGCATTGGTTTGGTGCATCATTTGGGTGATCTTCTTCCCTACATAGATATCTTTCATCGAATTGAAGGATTTATTTTCATCATCTAGTTGCATTTTAGGAACAGGTAACATCGTTAAGGCCTTGAAATTGAAACATAATTCCAAGATTAACTTTAAAATCTATCAATTAATCTAAGGAGAATTTGAAACATTAATATTCATACTTAGTGGTCTAGGCTAGAGACGTGTTTCGATATCTATAAAAATTAGCAGTTGTTGTTCACTTCAACATTAGACAGTGCTAGCACGGACTTGTGCTCCCCATACCGTTGAGTATATAAAGTGAGATCCCCATAGGTTGCAAACCTTTATCCATAGGAAGCCGAGTCTACCACCCTGTAAATGTGATACACTGAATATAGCATTCGAGGAGATTTCCTGCATGTACGTCAAGTCCTTGGTAAATTTATTTGTTGAGGTGTATATTGCAGTTCATGATTACTTGATACTCCTTTTGCCTAGAGTCACCTGAGTGGTCATTTCGATCTTTTCTGACTCTTTAAATTTGAAAAGATCATCGAGCAACTTGTCCTTTTAAGCTCGCTAAACTATCAAAAGCGACTAGATTCACCGTTTCATCCTTTTCTCGACTCTTAGAAGATGAAAAGGAAAAGTTTTTGTTTCTAAATATAACTACCCATGATCAACATCTCGAACCCAAGTAGTTGCTTCTTGGACCAATATTGAGTAATTGCCTGTTAATTTCAAGATTGTTAAAAATCCCTCAATGAATCTCCTTTCCTTTTTTTCTTTTGAGAAGAATTCATTGTGGCTGAACCATTGATTTCATCTCATAGTTCCCCTTCATTGTTTGATATTGAAGGGTCCTCTTAAGGAGTTCATTCGAAGCTTTCTCAATCACTTGAAGATCAAGGTTTTGAAATTTGGATTATTCCAAATATTCAACCCCTGTCTTCTCGTCCTCCTCCATTGGATTCTTGTTTACATCAAGAATCTGATCCTGAGACCCCAAATAATCCAATTCAGACCCCTAAGAGTCCGCAGTGGCTTGTTATCCATCCTTTAAATCCGTTATTCGATTCTGTTGTGACATCTCCTAAACATTCTTACATTCCTTATGATCAGCCTGGTATTCCTTTGGCATTATCTCCTCGCACATCTTGGGTTCCTCGTCACCAGTTGTTTCCACCTATGGAGTCAGAAGGTGAAATCCCAGCTTCTTCTCCAAGTCTTTCAGAATTTTCCACTACCCAGACTCCTCACATCGATGATGAACAAGGATATGAACTTCCTCCAGAAGGCTTTCCTTATACAGGAAGAGTCTCATCTCTCACCTTTCCTGAAGCTAGTGGACCCATGTCGCCGCATGGTTATACCACCTTAGCTTAGTTAGTATTGGGTACTCCTAGAGCTTCGTCATTGTATCAAAATCCCATTTGGTCTTCAAATGCTATGCCTACATCCGGTTTGTTCATTCCAAACATGACCTCTTGAACTTCTGTACAAATTGTTGTTACATCAATTCTTGTTCAACCTATGATTTTGTCACAGCTTGTCTCGTCGTTTCAACTGACCCTTCCAGTAAAACTGATTGTTTCAGGTCAAGTTTTAGTTAGTTCTTCTACTCCTCCGTCAATTGGATAGAATGTGCCATCACTTGGGGGGTAAGATCCAAATACTTCTCTTGTGTCAGGTGAAGCCAATGTGAGTGGATTACAAACTCACATGGTTGGAGTTAATCAACCTTATTATGGTAGTATTCCTAACCCTGTTGGTCCATCCAGATCAAGTAACATCCAATATCAACAACCTTATAAGGCTTAGTTTCCACTCTAATAAGCTTATGTCCCATATGGTTTGCAAGCCTTTGTTAATCTGTCTTACATATCCCAAGGAACTGTGCAGGAGCCCTTACAGTAGAAAGGACAACCTTTGCAGTGGCAAGGGTAGTCTATGCAGCAGCAAGGGAGAACATTGCAATAGCA
This sequence comes from Pinus taeda, assembly GCA_000404065.3. Taxonomy (NCBI): domain Eukaryota; kingdom Viridiplantae; phylum Streptophyta; class Pinopsida; order Pinales; family Pinaceae; genus Pinus; species Pinus taeda. The sequence continues at coordinate 122,336 of APFE030026325.1, forward strand.
TGGGCAACTATTACAACAGTAGGGGCAACCTTTGCCACAATCTTAGCAACCTTTGCAGCAACAAACTCAGTTTTTTTAGCAGTCTACTCAACCTTTGTCCTCGCAAGGCCAACCTTTGCAGCAACAAGGTCAACCTTTACAGCAGCAAAGTCATCCTTTGCAGTAATAAGGTCAACCTTGGTAGTAGAAAGTTTTATATGCGTATCAACAAGGTCAGCCTTTGCAAGCCCAAGGTCAACCCTTACAACAACAGGGTCAATCTCCTTATGTCCAGGGTCAACAGGTTCAACAACCTTATAACCGGTATGCCATGTATAATGCTTATCAGTGGCCTATGGTGGGTTCATATCAGACCTACCCTAGACCCAATCCACCTTATGGTTAAGGTAACCCTCAATGGGGACAAAATCAGGTCCCATATGGACAAAATCCTTACCAGCAAGGATGGAAACCGCAGTTAACACACAATTGCCTTTCTTGGCTATGTTGGAGCTGCTCGATGTCTCGAAGTTCACGAAAGATCCTATTCTTCATTCACATTACTGGCCTCTGGTTCCAACTAAAGTTCCAAGCAATTGTCCCAAATTCAAAGGAAAATCTAAAGAGGATCCACAAGCCCATGTGATGACATATCACCTATGGTGCTCCTCCAATTCGTATGTTGATGATTAGATCCATCTTTTCGTCTTTCAAAGAACCCTCACAGGTGCTGCCACAAAATGGTATATCATGTTGCCTCAAGGTGCTTATGCTGACTTGAAATCTCTATCTATGGCCTTCCTTACCAATTTCCAATTGTTGGTTTGGTATGAATCTGACACTCATTTGCTAACATCCCTTAAGCGAGATAGCATGACCCACATTTATGATCATATCCATGAATGGAGACGTCAGCGCTACCTCATCAAATTCAAAATTGCTTATGAGTTGTTGATTAAATGGTTCACAAAGTCATTCATTAACAAGATTGCTAAGGATATAGCTATGGGTGGATGTGTTACTGAAGAGCAATCTATTTCCTGTGCTCAGTATCTAGACTTAGTATATTCACAATCTGGCACGTTGTATGACATGTTGCCTGATGCTTCGAGACCATCTTCAGATATGACAACATCAATGTCTCCTGATGACCACCTGCTGATGGTGTAATTGGTTCCATGTATTAGACTTCCATGAAATATTCTTCGAAGAAGAAATCTATTTCGAACACTGGTTCTAATACTCCTTCGAAAAATTCTTCGAGTCTTGGTAAAACCACTGAGGTACATGTTGTTCAGTCTACTGCAACAGATAAGGCCTCTAAAGGTAAGAAAAAGGGACAAATTAAAGCCAAAGTCGTTGCCCCAAAGCAGGACCCTCCTAAATAATTTGTGATGATGCTTCTAAAGGAAAGCCGAAATATCCTTGCCTCATCTGTGAGGAAGATCATTACACCAAGGATTGTGCCTGACGATTTGAAGTTAACCACTTGTTGAAAAGGACTCTGATTGTCTTAAAAGAACCTTCTCCATCTCTGCAGATAGAGTTGGTAGAGAAACTACAATCCTCTGCCTCTTCTGGTTCCCAAGTTTTCATGATGAAAATTTCATCACCTATTTCTATTGCTAGTCAAACAAAGGACTATCAAACCACACATAAGAATATGGTGGAGAAAGAAGTCACCAATGTTCCATCTACTTCTACTCCATCCAATTCTGGTCTGCTCCATATTGAGCACCCTAATAGTGAGTCCGTAATCTGACCACCTCTGAAAGGTGTCCTTTGGAAATCATCTGTTAATCTGAATTCTAGAGCTGCACAACACTACAATATTGTTGAGGATTTAGCTCAAGCACCTTCAGCAATGTCTGCCTTGGAGGTTCTCCAATCCTGTCGAATGCAATGGAAGTCACTTTTGTCTGCTATAGGTTCTCTTGATCCTTTTGATTCGAGTCTAATTAACTTCGATCTTGAAAACCACATTCCTTGTCTTCCTCATCAGATTGCTTTTCTATTACAAGTTCTTATGAAGGGAAAGATGATCCATCGGATTGTTAATGATGAAGGTGCTTCTACCTGCATCATGTATGTTTTGTGTTGGAAGGCCATTGGCTCTCCTTATCTTAACCAGAAAGACGATCCAATGGATTATTAATGATGAAGGTGCTTCTACCTGCATCATGTATGTTTCGTGTTGGAAGGCCATTGGCTTTCCTTCTCTTAACCAGTCCCCGAACACCTTGGAATCCTTTGTTGGGAGAGGTTCACGTCCATACAGTATTCTCACGAACTTGTTAATTACATTAGAAGGAAAGACCGTTGAATTAGAAGTAGAAGTTGTAGATGCAAATCTCAACTACAAATTTCTTCTTGGGCGAAGCTAGACCCATGCTATGTTTTGTGTGGTTTCTTCTTTATTCTGGGTGCTTCGTTTTCCTCTCAATGCGATTACTTTCTATACTTGGTTGCAACTGATACTACTATTTCTATGGTGTTAGTTTAGGAGGATGACAATGGTAAAAAGCACGTGGCTTATTATTTAAGCCGAAATCTTCTCAATACTGAGTCTCGATACACCATGTCGAGAAGCTTTCCTTGGAAGTAGTCCATGATGTTTAAAGATTTCGACATTTTATCCTTTTACGAAAAACCACAATGATTTCTGATTGCAACCCCGTGACCTATATACTGACTCATCAATTACTGGGGGAAAAATACTCCAAATGGATCGTTATCCTGCAGGAGTTTAATTTGGAATTTACTACCGAAAAATTAAAGAAATCACTCGTTTTTGCTAAGTTGATCTATGCCCTTCTGTCTACAAGCACTTCTACTGATTTTACTAAGAAAATTCTCGATGAAACTCTATTTCTGATCAACACTCTCGACCCTTAGTATGGAGATCTTATTGTTTATCTTCAAACCAAACCTTTCGATCTGATTTGTCTTGATCTGATTGACGCCACATCTGGCATCAGCCCCAACCCTATCGGACCCTTGGTGATACATTGTATCGGGTCAGTGTGGACTATGTTATTTGCAGGTGTCTCACCCTAGAAGAGGTTGAACGTGTCTTGAATGATTGCCACTCTGTTACCTGTGGTGGTCATATGTCAAGCTACGCAACCGCTTAGAAAATCCTCTATGCTGGTTATTTTTGGCCTTCTATCTTCAAAGATTGTATTCTAGCTGTCTAAAATGCCATGAATGCTAGATTTTCAATCGCAAATAGTGCGCACCACACACACCCTTACACCCAACAGTTATTGTTGGCCCATTCGCTAAATGGGGCATTGATTTCATGACATGTAACCCTTGCTTGGCTGGGGGGCATGGTTATGTAATCATTGTCGTTGACTATTTTACTAAATGGGCCGACGCGATGCCTACATACAATATTGACGATATCACTACTACTCAGTTCCTTTTTACCACATCATACATGATGGCAGAGCTGATTAGTACACGATGGCAGAGATGACTACTCAGTTGGGCCTTCGTCATGATAGCTTAACTCCTTATTATCCACAGGCCAGTGGCCAAGTTGAAGCAGTTAATAAAGTTTGATTATTATGCTTCAACGTACCATTGGGAAGAAAAAAAATGATTAGCATTTAATGTTATTCTCAACTCTCTGGGCTTATAGAACTTCTGCTAAAACGACCATTGGATTCACTCCATTCCAGCTGGTGTATGGTTTAGAGGAAACTCTTCTAATCGAATGTGAAATCCCCTCGCTCAAATTAGATATCAAACTTGTTTCAGATACGTCACCTGAAGAGGAGCAACTAATGTATCTTGGGAGGCTTGACAAGACTTGTCGCATTGCTATGATTGTCATCGAAGCTCAAAAGAAACAGGTCAAAGCTCATTTTGACCAAACAATTTCTCCTCGCACTTTTGTTGAAGGCGACTTGGTCCTTCTTTACGATCAAGCCAATGATAAATTGGCAGCAGGAAAGTTTGAACCCATGTGGCATGAGCCCTACATCATTAAGCGCGCCTTACAAAAAGGCCTACGAGCTATGTGATTATGAGGGAAATGCATTGTCACGGCCCCGTAATGGGTTGTATCTGAGGAATTATTATGCGTGAAATTTGTGTAATGACTTTTGTACATTAGTGTGTGTTTTTTATTTTTGGTGTGTTTGTTTGCTTTGCAGACATGTGTTTTTCTGCTTACCCTGAGTTCCACTCGGTTTGCAAATGTCGTCAAGACATTATGTTGGTTTTAATGATGGTGCTTGTCATAGCACACGGAACTTGTCTTCCGCAGCATGGGTAATCTATGACCCTAATGGTGAGCTGATTAACTTACAAGGTATATGCCTTGGTCGAACAACCAATAATATTGTTGAATACAGTGCAGTTATTGAACTCTTGTTAGAAGCAGTTGCTCTTGGCATTAACGATTTAGTTGTCAAGTTGGATTCACAGCTCGTTGTGTTACAATTAAACAATCATTACTCAGTGAGAAATCCACAAATATTGCATATGTATCTATGTGTTAGATGACTGGAAAGAAATTTTGATTTCATCACATATCAACATATTCCATGTAATTTAAATACATTAACAGATGCATTAACAAATTTTGTTCTTGATAGGCATTTGCATCATTTATAAAACTGATCATATTATGGACACATAAGTAGAAAATAAAACATGCATATATACTTTCTTGAATACAGTGCAGTTATTGAACTCTTGTCAGAAGCAGTTTCTCTTGGCATTAGGGATTTAGTTGTCTTGTGTTACAGCTAAACAATCATTACTCAGTTTGAAACCCACAAATATTGCGTATGTATCTATGTGTTAGATTAGTGGAAAGAAATTTTGATTTCATCACATATCAACATATTCCACGTAATTTAAATACATTAATAGATGCATTAGCAAATTTTGTTCTTGATAGGCATTTGTGTCATTTATAAAACTGATCATATTATGGACACAGAAGTAGAAAATAAAACACACACACACACACAACACACACACACACACACCACACACACATATATCTATATCTATATCTATATTCTATATCTATATCTATATCATATATCTATATCTATATCTATATCTCTATATTCTATATATAATATATATATATATATTAATAATATATATATATATATATATATATATATATATATATATATATATATATATCTATATTATATATATATCACATTGTTAGAGTGTTTACATCTGGATATCAAAAAATAGAGTGTTCTAGGACACTTGGTTTTCAAAACCTACAAAATGTGTAAAAGAGCTAGAAAAGCTATCAGCCTACACGGTGCTCATGATATCATGAGACTGCTCTAATCACTCGACCTAACAGCCGATGCAGTCTCACAGATAATCCCATTGTGTGTCCCTGCTAATGCAATGGAACACCATCAATAGTGGCATCCTCTGTGACTACTTGAGTTATTGCCTCTTGATTTCACTCCATCTTAGATAACCGGTCTACCCCTTCTTCATATTCTATGCCCATTATCTGATGAGCGACTCGTCGTGCTATTGGCAACAGGCCTAGTGGTCTCTCTGGTCCCACATCTGCACATTTATCACAAGTTGAGTCTCAGTTTACACTTATATAGAAAAACATAAAACTCGAAAAAATCCAAAAACCAAGTTTTTATCTACATCGGTCCACAATTCGCCTAGTGGTAGAGGTAGATCTAGATCCCAACTGAAATCTATGCCAACATAAGCATAGTCGTCTACCATGAGTAGTTGACATTCTAGCCAAGAAAAAAATTGTGGCGGGTAGTGCATACCCTGACCTGTTCCTCCTCGAGGCATGAGTTGACTCAATCTCACTAGTCTCAGATCTCAGGGGGCAAGATCTAGTACCTCTGCCCACTGATATGAGAATAAAGGCACTCACTCTAAAAATAAGGTCACTAGTATCGAACTGAACCCAAATTGCTTCAGGTGTCCATGCTTCCCCTTGGTCAGTTTCCTTTTCATATTTGTCAGAAGGCCTCCACACTAGTTAAATATGGTGGGAATCAAACATGTAATACCATACTAGAACTGGGATTTTGAAGCCTCATGCAAAGCTTGTCTGCCAGATACACACGCCATAGTGAACAAGATCGTTCTCAAGATGAGTTTGTTCGTGATTGTTGTTATCTTCACATTCCCTCCATTGGTCATTTCGGCACCTAGACAATGACTCTGGATTAGAGTCCTTGTACTTTCACCTCCTTGGCAAGATCCAAAGAGTTGGATCGCTTCCCCTTGTCGGGACAATCCTATGATGAAGTAGATATCCATCTCCTCAATTTCTAGTTCCTGACCTTCTATGGTGAAGATCTCTCGATCTACATCCCAGAGACTGATCAAATAGGGCATCAATTCCATTTGAGCCCTTAACCCTATAGTCTCGAAGAAATTTAGCAGCTCGTAATTCCTCAGAGTGTTTATGCATTTAGGATTATGAGTTTCTTGGTGGTCTTCGGCCTCATGACCTCTATCCTTCCATTCCAAGACCATGATATCCTGCAAAACATCATTTAACACCAATTAAAGCTTTTTTCGTGGATTAAAATCATAAATTTTTTCTTTAAAGAGGGTTTTCCTTCCAAAAAATCCACCTCGGCGCCATCATGCCTGTTTTTACAAACAGAGCGATGTCATTGTGTGAACCTTTGGGCTCGAGTGTGATCATTGTGGGTTCGATAACCATACCCACGATGATCATCGGTGCCCTAAAATTAAAAATCCTCCCTTATAGCATAAAAATTATCCTTTAAAATGCATAAAAAAAGTGATAAAATGCAAGAGCAAGGATGGGCCTCTTACCTGTTGCAAACGGTTCGCAAAATGGCACCCTGGATCTCCTGTAATAGCCACTTGAAAATCAAGAAAATTAGGGCAAAAATTCACTTTCAGAGCTTACTATGGTAAAATGGTAAAAAAGAAAATTACTTTTTGTTATTTATAACTTTTGCAAGTCATTTTGTCAATGTTTTTGTAATATTTTAATATATCTTTTTCTCGATATCAGTGATGGGTGCATTTCTTTGTGTAGTTATAGGTACCTTCGAGTGAATAGTGATCATTATTGACTGATTCTTGTGAGTTTTATTTTATCCCTTTTTCAAACTCATTAAATAAACGAAAAAGGAACCCCCCTAGAGTCATCTTTTCCTATTTCTATGTTGGTTGTAGAGACGGGAGGGCGGGGGATGAGAGCGGTTGTCTTGGCTATCGAAAGAATATTCTTGGATTCCATTGTTTCACAAAGCTAGGTTATGAAGCACCCACTGGTTGACAGACTCATTAACATGTAGGCCCACATTTAAGGTGGTGAACTCAGTAATGAAGTTGACAACAAGAGTGGTTTGAGCTCTTTTCTGACTCTCAAAAATTGAAAAGATTGCCAAGTACTTGTCGTTTTGAACTCACTAAAGTAAATGAATCGACGTCACCTCAGTAACATTTACCCCTTTTTGAGGTTGAGATTGACTAATTACGAAAAAGGTACACCTTGATTGACATGGTCAAGAGGTTCTATCAAATATTGTTTTCTACCTTTTCGGATTTGAGAGACAAATTACATAAAGGGACATGATGTAGTTTTCTTTTTCGTCTCTTTTCCAAACTCTCTAAATGTGAAAAGGATATTGATTTATTCTGATGTCGGACTCATTAAAATTTTACGATGAAAGACTCGTCACCATGATGAGGCCAAGCTTCTCCTTCCTAGGGATCGTAAAAACTTACTAGGATGGATTCATTCGAAGAATGAACTTACATGACAAGCATATGCTATCCCCTTCAAGCTTGTGATAAAAATAATTGGGGTACTCGCTAGAAATAGTGGGGAAAAATGAAGATGAAACATCCTTTGTATAAGCAGTATGTCACTCTTGAACATGACACTCTTCTGCTCTTGTGTGGGGTTTGGGATATCCTCACTCAGTCACTTGTCCTCCCGGGTTTAGGTGATCCGTTTTGCCTCTTATTTGAATTTCATTTTTTTCATCATGACCTTTAGTCCTATGTCGAGTCAGATGCTACCACACTTCGGAGTCGTGTCTCCAATGTTCAGAGAAGTCTAGTATGAAGTTATTTAGCTATACATTATTTGAGTTGTTGTTACAGTCTTAAAAATTATTCCACTTTATTCCTTGTTTCGTGTTGATGATGGGGGATTCATCATTACCCTCTTTTGATGGGTCGCTTCCTATCGACTTCAGCTCATTATCCAGGAAGATGACTTAGGAAATTCATTTCAGTACCTTAGGGCTTGCATGCCTTAATGGTAAGTTCTTCACATCCAATGATAGGTCTTCATCATTGACTTTTGATCGGGTGATTCCATGAGTGTTCGACATCAGATTAATTATCACATTCACAGATTGTATTGTTGTACCTTGAGAGCCATTGTCGTTATTGGTGGTTTCTCTCATACCTGTTAATGGTCCACATCATTGGTCGGTAATCAGGTAGTTTTCTAGAATGTTTGACTTCAAAACATGTATTCACATGTTAGGATTCGTATGTTTATCGGGTCAGGATGGAGCGCAAGATATTGAGTCTTGTATGTTATGACTCAGACTGCATGGAGTTATATTTCATTCATGATTGTACACATGTTTCTACTATATAGATGGTTGTGATCATATCGTGGGGCTTTATTTTTATGATGATCCTCGTTATTTGGATGGTTGTGCCCATACCATGGATCTTTTCATATGGTCTTCATCATCCGTATGGTTGCATCCATGTCGTAGATGATCTTGATCTTAGATATGTATGTGTATATGCGTCCTTGATTGTTAGGTCTCCTCACAGTGTGTGTCCTCATCCTTGCAAGTGCTCATAAAGCATCTCAGCCATCACTCCTCGTTCTACCTTCATGCTTTACGGGGCATCTGTTACATGGTATTTTGTCACACTTCCTACACTTCCCTGTGACATACCCCAAAGTGTTGGAAAGATGACCATTATACAGTATACTCATCCATGTATACAACTTAGATCCCTCCTAAGACTTTGTTTAGAAAATGCCTTGAGCTTTCCCTGAAGAAATAGCTCTTAAAACTTTAAAATGAGGATCATTGCTCTTATGAGGCTTAAAACATTGATGATTGCTTGTTGCATTGTAAGTGGCCAGTGATGGCATCGCTCTGTTCCCTTGCATACCCGCGATGATGCCAAAAAGGTAATTTTCCCAAAGAGGATGAGAAGCTTCGTGATCTAGAAGCTTCGAGAGCGATGAGTTGGAGGTTGTTTCGCATAGATAGGGTCGAATCCTCTCATCTTGGCCTCTTGGTCTTATCCCTATGAGTTACCTCCTTGGGATGAGGGCCTAATCCTACCTATGGAGAAGTCCTAACTCCTTTTACCAATCTATGAATTCATCCTCTCCCATTCCCAAATGGTTGGTCTGTCTATTTGCACCCTTATGCTAAGCTTGTGCCTAGAGGCTATTCATTAGACTTGGAGAAGGAGTGCTTGGAGAGTTCTTGGTTTGAACTTGGATTACCACTCAAGGAGAGCCTTTCAACATCAAGGATTTGGTTGTAAGTTTCCCTTTATTTCCTAATAATATACAACTGCTGGTTCATCTTCCCAAAATATATATGTTCATGTATTATTTGGCTTGACATTCCTTAATTAGTAAGTAGGTTGTTATTGGATTTTCTACTGATTTTGACATGCTTTTTTGTCTCTTGATCACTTGTGCAAGCACATAAACACTGAGAGAAGTAGGAACAAGTTCGTGACACAAGCAGTTCAAGGTTATCAACAAGGGAAATTGAAATAGCATCAGAACGTGGTAGTCCATCTCTTTTGTTCTTCTTTTCAATTATAACTTAGGAAGATGTCTAGTTGATTTTCACTTTAGTTGCTAGACCCACTCATTGGGCTAGAGGGATCGTCTCTGTCCACAGAGAGTATTAACCTTGACAACAAGGCCCCAACTAAATCTTTGGTGCTTCACGATGCAAGCACAATTGGAAATTGTTTTACAAAATCACTCAAAATAAATGTAAAAAGTTACAAATTCAAATAAGAAACTACAATTATTATAATATACAACCTTTTTATAATTTTAAACCATTTGGAATATATGTGACCGTATGGACTCATGAAATTTATTTATTATCCCCCTATAAATTAGATTTGCTATGCGTTAGTATTTCATTTATGTTTTCACCTCTTACAAGTTGGATTTCCCATCTGTGGGTAAGGCAATAAGAGAATATCCTTAATGTTGAGGCCATTTCCCTAACATATTGTGTGAGTCAAACTGTGGAGTATGCGACACCCTTCAAGGAGAAGGCACCTACATGGTTAGAGGAAGAGTAGTAGTAGGAATGGGGATAAGTGAAAAGCAAAAGGAGACATGTGTAGAAGTATACTTTGACATTATGGAAGATGGTATGGAAACTAGAACCACCTTCTACACAAATTGCTATAACTATGCATAGTTGGTGTTAGATAGATGATGCAAGAATCTCTACAGTGGTAAACATGCCATAACCTTTTCCCATAAAAGGGTAGACAATATTGATACTAGATAGTTAATTAGTAGATTGGGTATTGTGATTAACTCTCGATGAGGAGCTACTATTGAAAATAGCAACAAGAAATGCTAAAAATATAAGTGCTAAAAATAACATTTCTATAGATAGCATTTTGGGATACATTCCAATTTTAGTTAGTACCTGAACTAAAGTTGAGAATTAAAATTCGATTTTGATCTTAGCAGCTATTTGAAAAATAATTAATTAATTCATATTGATTTAATTAGTTGGAGAAAATCAAGCATGAAGTTTATGTGAAGACATGCAATAGTTTTCCCTTTGATTGAGGAAGTTATCCCTTAATTAAGGAGATCAGGATGAGTTGTACTTTGAGTTGTAATTAGTTAGCTCAGTTAACTGAGTTAAGTCCAGCTAGATTAGTTCCAACAGTTTGTGGAACTGATTGTGAGTTCAATTAGTTAATGCATGCATGCATGTAACTACTGTACTTCAGATAAATGAATATTCTCTCATAAATAACTCATGCATGTCAATTCATTCAGAGACCCAGTTGAGATCAGAGGATGGGACAATGTACTATCAATTGTAGGAATATTCCAGTGAGGATATCTCTTGCATGCAGAAGGAATTCATTCCTTAGAGATTGCGTAGTTATTTTGAGTTTGGTGAGTTGTGTGAGAGGTGAATTCACACAGGTGGCAGCTAGAGGACCCAGGAGAAACTGCGCAAGGAAATAGGAGGCTTGGAGGACTGGAGGAAGGCATATGTTGTATATATTCAGTCTATGAGTAGCATTGAGGGATTGTACTAAGAGTTGGATAGCTTGTGAGCTAAAGCTTTGTGTAATCCAGAGATATTTCCACTTGTATGATAATACAGATAGCGACATTTTTAGCTGAGGCTTTCCCCATAGTATTCTTCCGTGTTCATGTGTGATTGATTTCTAATTCTCTGTTGTATGTGTTCTATTTGATCTTGCTCAAAATCGATTAAGCTTCCGCAAGTTTGTTTGTAGAAGTAGATCAAGTATTTTGCTTTATTATATTGCATTATCAAGTGATCTACAGTGAGAATTTCTACATGGTATCAGAGCAAAGGTGATCAAAGCGGAGAACAATATACAAGGAAGGGAGAAGTTCGAAGTTTGAAGTTCTTGATTATAGAAATCGAATTCTTATCACATCTCAAATTTCACCAATGGTGTTCAACGGTTTGAGAGTTGAGTATGCCCTGGATGGTAGCTCGAATTATATAGCTTGGAAGGATTTCATGGAAGTGGTATTAGAGGACAATGGTTTGAAGGACTTCATTGATCAAGAAGTCCCCAAGCCAGTAGTAGCTAATGCCCAAGAATTGGTGGAATGGAAGAAATGTGTGGCTAGAGCGAGGAGGATTCTTCTGGAGGGAGTTCAAGACCATATTGTCTCGAGTCTCCATGGGAAGGAGACATCGTTTTCAATGTGGAAAACATTGAAGGATCTATATCAGAACAGCAGCGATTAGAGGAAGTTGGCACAGAAAGACAAGCTTTGCAAAATCAAGTGTGAAAAGGGTGACACGATCTCTACATATCTGAACAAGCTCACCACCTGTAGGGATGAGCTTGTAAGTGTAGGGATCACGACAGATGATGATGACATGGTGAGTCTTGCTCTCCTCGGTCTTCCTAAGAGATGGCATAGCATCAAGACTCGGTAAATGGAAGAGAGAAACTACCAGATTGGGAACGACTGTGGTCAGACTTGATGCAGGAGGAGATAAGGAGAAGCACTAGAGATGGATCTTCATCAAAGCAAGATGATGAAGAAAATATAGCCTTAGCGAGTAAGGCAAGGAAAGGGAAGGGGAAGGCTTCCAATTCCAAATCGAGTTCTTCCCATGGTGGGAAGAATATTGACAAATCGAAAGTGTGATTCTTTCATTGTCATGAGGTGGGCCATTATGCTACCAATTGTCTACAGAAGAAATCCAAGAAGGGATCCTTGAAAGGATAAGATGGTGAGGCACTGGCCTCACAATTTGAATTGGATTTCACCCTCATCACATGCATGGTTTCATCGATGGTGGGTTGTGTTTGGTACTTGGACAGCGGAGCCTCATTCCACATGACTGGTGACAAGAGTTTATTCAGTACCTTGGAGGAGAAGGACCTCTAGATGCGCATAGAGATGGGCGATGATGGAAAGTACCATGTTTCAGGTGAAGGTATGTTGTGTTTGAGAGGGAGCATGGATCTCCTCTCACCCTGACTGATGTAAAGTATGTGCCTAGTCTGAAGAAGAACGCTATGTCCGTCGCTATGCTGGAAGACAAAGGCTATGATGTAGTCTTTAGTAAAGGAAAGGCATTCCTGAGGCATATCGGCACTGGACAGACCGAGAGGATTGGGATTCGAGTAAAGAATATCTACAAGCTGGAGGTAGACGACTATGCTGCTATGGCATACAAGATTGGGCCACTTGAATCATGGGGCCTTGAAGATCATGCATAAGATTTCTACTGGACTTCCCAAGGGCAAACTGGAGCAAGTGGATACATGCAAAGGTTGTACCTTGGGTAAGTATGCAAAATATTCCTTTCACGATTGAGACAGTTGAGTTGGAGCAATCTTGGAGCAAGTTGATACAGATGTGTGTGGACCATTCTCGATATCCTCCTCTGCTAAATAAAGGTACTATGTTATTTTTATTGATGATTTTTCTCGTAGATGTTGGATCTACTTCATGCAGAAGAAGGATCAAACCTTCTCAAGGTTTTGTGAGTTCAAAGCCTTGTTTGAGAAAGAATCTGGAAAAAAATAAGAGCCTTGCAAAGTGACAATGGTGGAGAGTATGTCTCCCAACAATTTAAGGAATTTTGTGCAGCAGAAGGAATTAAATGGGAGTTGGCAGCACCCCATAACCCACAACAGAATGGGGTGGTTGAAAGGAAGAATAGATCAATTGTGGGAGCAGCACAGGTGATGCTGCATGACCAAAGCCTACCACTTCATTTGTGGGTTGAGGCATGCAATACTATAGTATACTTGTAGAATAGAAGCTCACATTGTATACTGGGGATGAAGACACCAGTGGAGGCCTTCCCCTAGAAGAGACCATATGTGAGTCACTTCAGGATCTTTGGATCATCGGTTTATTGCCATGTGACCAAAGATGCCTAGAAGAAGCTAGAGCTAACAGCTGAGTTGGGGATACTTGTGGGGTATACTGATACAACCCACAACTATCAGGTGTTCTTTCCTACTAGTCAAAGGACAGTGGTACGCAGAGATCTGAAGTTCGACGAGTAGAAGGCCATGCGAGTATCCCTTGAGAGGGAGCTCAAATTGCATGCAGAGGAGGAAATTTTGGTTCCTAAGGAGGAGGAACCTCAGACTGATGTAGAGCAGCTACATGTAGAGGATCTAAGAGTGGAGACATCCACTCATGCAGAGTCTTCCAGAGATGGGAAGAAACGCTCAAGGGAAGTTGAGATATTGGTGATGGATGCGAGAGAAAATGTGGGACAACCATCCTCTCAGTGCAACAGCTAATCTGGGTTGATGCTATGGTGGAGGAGTACAACTCCATAGTTCATAATAGTGTTTGGGATGTTGCCCCAAGACTGGAGGACAAGTCAGTGGTGAGTTCCTGATGGATTTACAATGTAAAGCAAACAGCTGATGGGAGTGTTGAGAAATATAAGGCAAGTTTTGTTGCCCATGGTTTCTCACAAGTTGAGGGGATCGACTGTGATGAGACCTTTTCTCCTGTAGCAAGGTACTCATCTATCAGATCAATCTTGGAACTATTAACACAAATGGGTTGGAAGATCCATCAGATGGATGTGAAGACTACGTTCCCCAATGGCAAGATTGAGAAAGAGGTGTGCATAGAGTAGCCGGAAGGATTTGAGACCTTTGATCATGAGTCACATGTGTGCCGACTCAAGAGAGCTTTGTAAGGGCTGAAGCAGGCACCTCGTGCTTGGTACACCAGGATCGACAACTATTTCACCAAGTTGGGCTTCATAAAGAGTGAAGCAGATGTGAACCTTTACCACATCATGGTAGAAGGTAAGCCATTGATCATTGTTCTTTATGTTGATGATCTGATATTAACAAGTGATAATCAGTTGATCAAGTCTTGCAAGGAAGACCTTGCAAGAGAGTTCGAGATGAAAGACATGGGTCTTATGCACTACTTTCTAGGCATGGAAGTGCGACAGAAGGATGGGGAAGTGTTTGTGTCTCAAGGCAAGTATGCCAATGAGATACTCAGGATATTCCACATGGAGAAGTGAAAGCCCATGAAGACTCCTCTAGCCAGTAACTAGAGGAAGGATGATGCTACTTCAGGTGAGATAGTAGCTGCTACTATTTATCGGCAGCTTGTGGGTTCATTGATGTATTTAGTGAACACATGACCAGATTTGTGCTTTGTGGTGAACCAGTTCAGTCAAGCTATGGTTCAGCCTACCAATATGTTTTGGAAGGTAGCGAAGCATGTGCTGAGATACCTCAGAGGCACATCTCAGTATGGAATATGGTACAAATGGACAAAGGGAGTGAAGCTTCAGGGCTTCACAGATGCAGATTGGGCAGGGAATCCATCAGATCGGAAGAGCACTTTAGGAGGAATTTTCAACCTTGGTTCAACTGCAGTTTCTTGGTACAACAGAAAACAAAGTTCAGTTGCACTTAGCTGAGCAGAGGCTGAATACATGGCTGCCAGTTAGGCAGCATGTGAGACCATTTGGATGCTGTTAAAATTGGAAACCAAGGCAAAACTTCATGTGGGTCATATTATTAATGGCTAATAATATTTTTATTAGATTCCTCTTGTCGAGAGGTGTAGGATTGATACAAAATATCATCCGATTCCGATAAGTATTCATGGAGATATGAATTTATTTTGATTATGGAATTATTATCAAGCCGACCTACAACTCATGTAGGCTCAGAAGCCCAACAGTTGCATCTATTCAAACACCAATGTTGTGTATAAATAGAGGAGGACTTTTCCTCATTTGGACTCACTCATCTCATCACATCTCTCTCTCTCTCTCTCCTGCACAGAAAAGAGTCTCTTCTTTACTGCGCAGAAAAGGGTCTCTCTCTCACACATGTGAAGCCGGAAGCTGCCGAAACTGAAGTTGCAACTGCAGAATTAAAGATTGACCTACGTGGACTAGAATATCTCCTCATCTGAACTGCATTGTAGGTTCATCTGAACCTCATCTGAAAGCCACAACTTTTGGTGATGGAATCAAGTCAATCCGACGGACGGTTTGCAAGATATCGATTGCCATAGTTTGAAGCCAGAAGCTACCGAAACTGAAGCTGCAACTGTAGAAGTAAAGATAGACTTGGTGGACTAGAAGATCTCCTCATCTGAACTGCGTTATAGGTTCATCTGAACCTCCTCTGAAAGCTGCAACTTTTGGTGGTGGAATCATGCCGATCCGACAGTCGGTTTGTGAGATATCATCTTCCCTAGTTTGATGATGAAGCCGCTAATGTTGATGTTGCTGATCTAGGGTTTGCTACTATTGATATAAATCAGATTTATTGTACTATTTCTCTCTACTAATTTATTGAAGATAAAAGAATATTTGATCAAATGGTTTCCCCACACATTGTGGGGTTTTTCCCTGGCTAGCCGCCACATCTTGTGTCTCTTGTCTTGGCTTGTTTTCTATCGATCATTTAATGTTCTATCTGCACTTTACTTTATGTACATGTGATTGCTAATTTGTGGAATATAATAAGAAAAATAAGTAAACTGTTATAAGCATAGAACATACCATAACTTAACATGGTATCGGAGCTCAAGTGAAGACAAAGCCCAAGCAAGAGCAAGAGCAATCACCGAAGAGAAGATTGGCGAGGCTATCCTAAAATAACTATGGGGTCCTCAACACTCTATCGAAGGCAAGCTTCATAAGAAAGATGACTATCACGGATGGAAGATGTCTATCGATCTAACCCTAGAAGATCCAGGAGTGCTAGACCATGTAAGAGGAAATGTTATTGGGCCTCCATCAAATGCATCCGCTGCTGCATGGAACAAATGGAAAACCGAACAAGTCAAAATAGAAGATCATCCGGACTCTATCGACAAGCACTTGGTGGCCTACATCTCTGAACTGGACACCTCTAAGGAAATCTACGATAGACTGGTGAGTTTATTTAAAGTTAATAATTCAAATCAGGTTTTGTTTCTTATAAATAAACTAAGTGAAATCAAGAAGGGTAAAGATGAGAGTATAAAAGCATACTTCTTAAGAATAACCAAGATCAAGAATGATCTCCTATCTACTGGGGAGGCTATTACTGACAGGGAAATGGCACTCACGACTCTTGGAGGATTACCATCCGAATGGTACATGTTTAGGACTACTCTTCTAAACTATAATGTAATTCCTGGTTTCGAGGAATTAATGGCTAGATGCATTTAAGAAGAAACAAGGGAAGAAGAGTAAGAAATGCCCATGCCTAAAGGTCCTCTTGCTGCCTTTTCTTCTCATGCTAAGAAAAGAAATAATTTCGGGACTAAATCAAAATGAAAGGCTGGACATAAGGCTGGAAGAAAATGACGATGTTACATCTGCGATAAAGCAGGTCACTATGCAAGGGAGTGCCCTGATAGAAAGGACTCACATCGGAACGATCAAAGTCCCTCTGATGGCAATCAAAGGAATGACAAATTCAATAGCAAAGGTAAGAGGAGAGCTGGGAATCGAGGAAGAGGACAACCATTCAAGAAGGCTAGAATTTCCAGGATGTATTAAATACACCTGACCTCAAAAAGAACCTAGTGTCCATCTCGGAAATGGAAGACAAAGGCTACAAGGTAACCTTCAGTGATGGCAAGGTACGTATATGGAAAAATAATGTTAAAGATGCCTTTAATCTTGGGTTTAGTGTTGATTCATTATATCAGGATGATGGAAGTCCGCTAGGTGTCATGTCTTATGACACATCTCTTCAGTCCGAATTTGGCATCAGAGGTTTGCCCCCCTTACTATACTCGGTGTAAGACAAATGGTGACAGGGATGCTCGAATTCCGAGTAGAGAAAGAAGGTGTATGTCCAGGATGTGTCAAAGGAAAGCTCAAAAGGGGATCATTCCCCTCAAGCCAAAGCAAGACCTTCGATATATTATAGTTGGTTCACTCAGGCATACTTGAGGTTGGAATTAAGAGGGAGACTACTACACCACATACTCTTGAGCAGAATGGTGTGGCGGGAAGGAGGAACCGCATGATTGTGGAAGCTGTCTGGGCCATGCTACATGATCAAAGACATCCGAAGTTTCTATGGGCTGAAACTACAAACACTGCCATATATGTACAAAATCGATGCCCTCATCAAGCATTGGGTTCCAAGACTCCTGAAGAAATGTTAACCGCCGGTTAAAGGGAAGTCATGATTAGTCATGATGTCACCTTTGATGAAGATATGGCTCTCAGCAAGGTGGACAATCTACCGACTTTAAGGAGCTCTCAAGAAGCCGACACCAGGGAACCGAAAGAAAAGGATGATGAATCAATGCCTGATGTAGAAGAACCCATGGATCCGATGGATCCTCATCCACATGAGCCTTCCTCTTCTAGGAAGAGGGCTTCATGGCTTAGGGGGATACTTGATGATGCTGAAGGACATGTTGCACCCTGAGGAACCTTCCGTCAAAGTAAGAAACCTAACAGGTATCAAGGATACCTGACCATCAGGAGCACGATCATACAAATGAGCCTTTATTATTCTTAGATATCGTCAAGCATTAAGTATGGAAGGATGCTATGACCATAGAATATGAGTCTATTATGGAAAATGATGTCTAGGAAGTAGTTCCTAGACCTCGGACAAGACAATTGTTACTTCAAATGGCTTTACAAGATAAAGCATGCAGCAGATGGAAGTACGGAAAAGTATAAGGCTCGTTTTGTTGCTCGTGGTTTATCCCAGAAGGAAGGTATAGACTATGATAGTTGCACTTGTTGCTAGATATACGACCACCCACTTAATCATAGCCCTTGTGGCTTCACAAGGATGGAACCTACATCAGATGGATATTAAGACCACGTTCTTGCATGGTTTGATCAAAGAAGAGGTCTATGTGGAGCAACCCGAAGGATTTGAGATTTATGATCAAAAATCTCATGTATGCAAGTTCAAGAAGGCTCTCTATGGGTTGAAGCAAGCATCCCGAGCATGGTATGAGAAGATCGATAGCTACTTGATGAAGCTGGGATTCACTAGGAGTGAAGCCGATCCTAACCTTTACTTTAAGGCTAAGGATGACAAGCCTCTCATACTAGTGTTGTATGTGGATGACCTCTTTCTAACAGGTGCAAACCCTCTCATTCACAAATGTAAGAGGGAGTTGGCTTCTGAATTTGAAATGAAGGACCAAGGACTTGAAGTATGGCAAAAGCCAAGGGCAATTTTCCTATCTCAAGGAAAATATGTGGTAAAGATATTAGAAAGATTCGGTATGATGGACTGCAAGCCTGTGACTACCTCGAGGATCTTAACTTTTAGAAGTTATATGGTAGTGATGTCGGACTAGATTTGGGAAATGCCTTTGAGTTTCATAAACTCATTCACATTTATGTTCTTAGTGAACCTTCATCCGAACATATGTTTTGCAATTAGCATTGGGAGCTCATATTTGATTGAGCCTCACTAGATTGATGCCAAGAATCTTCTAAGATATCTTCGTGGCACAATTACTAATGGATTGAGATACAGTGCCAGAAATATGAAAATGCATGATTATTCGAATGCTGATTAGGTAGGTAGTGTGGAGGATCACTGGAGCACTTTTTAGTGTTGTTTCTCTTTGGATTCTGCTTCGATATAATGGATGAGAAAGAAGAAGAAGTTGGTTGCCATAAGCACCACTAAGACCGGATACATATCTATGAGTATGATCTCGTATGAAGATGTCTGGTTGGGGAAGCTCTTTAGTGAGTTGTTTGAACACATACCACTGTGATTCTCTGTAACAACCAAAGGTGGGATTCGATTATTGAGGAATCCTGTATTCGTCGATTTCTCCAGAAGATAAAAATCATCTGGGATATGGTAAGTCGATGAGCAAGGAGGCTCCATCGCATTAAGATGATGTACAGGTCGATACACCTTGTCAAAGCTGAGGAAAGATCTAATATGTGATTTTCCCAAACGACTTGGAGTCATCAAGAAACCTTTGTACAAGGGTTCTGCATGTTGCATACATTAAGCTCTGGGAGCTCTGAGGGCTTGCGGTTCTTACTGGAGAAACATACGACCACAGGGCGACTCACCCTCCCCTAGTGAGGTGCACTGGAATAAGATGATTCAATCTCTTGTGGGACAAGATGATTCACTCTCTTTTGGAATAGGATGATTCACTCTCCTGTGTAGTAGGATGATTAGTTCTCCTGTGAGGCCTGGATTGATGTGTTCTCCATGGCAATTGTAGCAGGATTGATGTGCTCTCCTTTGAGGCCTAGATTGATGTGTTCTCCTTGGCGATTGTAGTAGGATTGATGTGTTCTCCTGTGAGGCTTGGATTGATGTGTTCTCCATGGTGATTGTAGTAGGATTGATGTGTTCTCCTGTGAGGCTTGGATTGATGTGTTCTCCATGGCAACCTGGATTGATGTGTTCTCCATGGAAATTGTAGCAGGATTTATGTGTTCTCCTATTAGGACAGGATTGATTAGTTCTCCTGTCGAGGCATCCTACCCATGCAGTCTAGGACTCATGGGAAGTACCTCTCATCTGATCAATGAGCAGGGAAATGAAGTTAGGGACCATAGTAGTACCGCTGGACACATCGTTGTATCCACCGTACTCCCTACGCTAGGATGACTTCCATTGATCTGGGATCAATGGTACTGGTCTGGGACCAGTGGTAGGAGTTGTACCATACTATGACGTTGACTTTGGGTCGGTTGAGACTGGTCTAGGACCAATGGTACATACTCTGAGACTAACTTCGTGTTAGTGCAGTACTGGTCTGGGACCAATGAGAGTGGTACATACTATGACACTGACTTCGGGTCGGTTGAGACTGGTCTGAGACCAGTGGTACATTCTCTGAGATTGCGATACTGGTCTGGGACCAGTGGTAGGAGTGGTACCTACTATGAAGCTGACTTCAGGTCGATTGAGACTGGTCTAAGACCATTGGTATGCACTCCGAGACTGACCTTGAGTCAGTCGAGGATGATACTGTTCTGAGACTAGTGGAGTTGTACTCACTATGACGCTGACTTCGGGTTGGTTGAGACTGGTCTGGGACCAGTGGTACATACTCTGAGACTGACTTTGAGTCAGTATGATACATCCTCGATCATTTCTTCTTCTTCATAATTCGGACAAAAGCAGAGCATAACAGAACAATGCAAGAGCAGAGCAAAATAGAGCAAAACAGTACAGATCAGTACAGGCCAGAACAAGGCAAAGCAGAATAGGTAGAATAGAGCAGAGCAGGGCAAGGGTCAGGCTATACAGGGTAGTGCATTTTATGGATGAATAGTAACGACCGATAGATAGATTGCAGATGAAGTTCTCCCTAGTTGAGAGGGAGTCTTAAAATTGGCAACCAGGGCAAAACTTCATGTGGGTCATCTTATTCATGGTTGATAATATTTTTATTAGATTCCTATCATTGAGAGGTGTAGGATCAATACAAAATATCATCCGATTCTAATAAGTATCCATGGAGATATGAATTTATTTTGATTATGGAATTATTATCAAGCCGACCTACAACTCGTGTAGGCTTAGAAGCCCAACAGTCGCATCTATTCAAACACCAACATTGTGTATAAATACAGGAGGACTTTTCCTCATTTGTACTCACTCATCTCATCACATCTCTCTCTCTCTACTACGCAGAAAAGAGTCTCTTCTCTACTACGTAGAAAAGGGTCTCTTTCTCACACATGTGAAGCCGGAAGCTGTTGAAACTGAAGCTGCAACTGCAGAAGTAAAGATTAACCTGCATGGACTAGAAGATCTCCTCATCTGAACTATATTGTAGGTTCATCTGAACCTCCTCTGAAAGCCGCAACTTTTGGTGGTGGAATCAAGTCAATCCGATGGATGGTTTGCAAGATATCGACTGCCCTAGTTTGAAGCCGGAAGCTGCCGAAACTGAAGATGCAACTGTAGAAGTAAAGATTGACCTGCATGGACTAGAAGATATCTTCATTTGAACTGCACTGTAGGTTCATCTGAACCTCCTCTCAAAGCCACAACTTTTGGTGGTGGAATCATGCCGATCCGACGGTCGGTTTGTGAGATATCATCTGCCCTAGTTTGATGATGAAGCCACTAATGTTGATGTTGTTGATCTAGGGTTTGCTACTATTGATATAAATCAAATTTATTGTACTATTTCTCTCTATTGAATTATTGAAGGTAAAAGAAGATTTGATGAAAGGGTCTCCCCACACATTGTGGGGTTTGTCCCTGGCTAGCCACCACATCTTGTGTCTCTTGTCTTGGCTTGTTTTCTGTCGATCGTTTAATGTTCTATTTGCACTTTACTTTATGTACATGTTATTTCTAATATGTGGAATATAATAAGAAAAATAAGTAAACTATTATAAGCATAGAACATACCATAACTTAACAAATGCGGAAAATTCTAGTTGGATTGTTTGGTCAGAGGATGGATCCAATTGTGATCTATTGCAATAATCAGAGTTGTATCAAACTCTCTAAGAATCCAGTTTTTCATGACAGGTCCAAGCACATCGATATCCGGTATCATCATCTTTAATATTGTGTGATGAAGAGGATCATGTTGTTGTTGTATGTTTCGACCGAGGAGCAGGATGCAGATATTTTGACTAAGGCATTGTCAAAATGCAAATTCGAGTTCCACAGAGACAAGATTGGGGTGACAGATAATCCCTTTCTTGTTGAGAGGGAGTGTTGAAAATAACAACAATAAATGTTAGATATAGAAGTGCTAAAAATAGCATTGCTATAGATAGCATTTCGGGATACATTCCAATTTTAGTTAGTCCCTGAACTAAAATTGAGAATTAAAATTCGAATTTGATCTTAGCAGCTGTTTGAAAAATAATTAATTATTTCATCTTGAGTTAATTAGTTCAAGAAAATCGTGAAGACATGCAACAATTTTCCCTTTGATTGAGGAAGTTATCCCTTAATTAAGGAGATCAGGATGAGTTTTACTTTGAGTTGTAATTAGTTATCTTAGTTAACTGAGTTAAGTCCAGTTAGATTAGTTCCAACAACTTTTGGAACTAATTGTGAGTTTAGTTAGTTAATGCATGCATGCATGTAACTACTGTACTTTAGATAACTGAATATTCTCTCATAAATAACTCATGCATGTCGTTCAATTAGAGACCTAATTGAGATAAGAGAATGGGACAATGTACTATTAGTTGCAGGAATATTCCATTGAGGATATCTCTTGCATGCAGAAGGAATTCATTCCTTGGAGATTGTGCAATTATTTCTGAGTTTGGTGAGTTGTGTGAGAGGGAAATTCACATAGGTGGCATTTAGAGCACCCAAGAGAAACTGCATAAGGAAATAAGAGGCTTGGAGGACTGGAGGAAAGCATATATTGTATCTATTTAGTCTATGAGCAGCATTGAGGGATTGTACTGAGAGTTGGATAGCTTGTGAGCTAAAGCTTTGTGTAATCTGGATATATTTCCACTTGTATGATAATACAGATAGCATCGTTTTTAGCTGAGGCTTTCCCCAGAGTATTCTTCCGTGTTCATGTGTGATTAATTTCTCATTCTCTGTTATATGTGTTCTATTTGATCTTGCTCAAAATCAATTAAGCTTCTGCAAGTTTGTTTGTAGAAGTAGACCAAGTGTTTTGCTTTAGTATATTTCATTATCAGGTAATCCACACTGAGAATTTCTACAGCTACAATGATACATTTCATATTTTTTTATTTAATTTAGAGCACCTGATTGGATAGTTATTAGTATTCGCAATTTAATATCAACTTTAGTGTAGCAATTTTTAGTTGACATCCACTTCATCATATATATTAGTATTTGTTTTTCCATATTTTTGTGCTAGTTTTTATTTGATGTTGTTATCGGTTTATATCTTTTAAAGATCATAAAATTAATGGAATATATTTTGTATTTTTTAATGCTTGTCATAGTTTTCCAATCCTCTCTCAATTTGATGTCATATCATTTGCTCTTACCAATTTCTTGTCATTGGTTTTTCAACCATTGTTTTTTTCAACAGTTATTGAAACTATGGATTCAAATTCAAAGAAAAATAATGAATCTGTTTTGTATTTTTTAATCCTTCTTGTAGTTTGCCAATGTTCTCCCAATTTGATGCCATATTGTTGGCTCTTACCAAATTTTTTCCATTGTTTTTTCAACAATTGTTGAAACTTTGAAAAATCAAATTCAAAGAAAAATAATGAATTTATTTTCTATTTTTTAATGCTTCTTGTAGTTTGCCAATGTTCTCCCAATTTGAGGTCATATAGTTGCCTCTTACAAATTTTTTTCCGTTGTTTTTCCAACAATTGTTGAAACTATGAATTCAAATTCAAAGAAAAATAATGAATTTATTTTGTATTTTTTTAATCTTGCTTATAGTTTTCCAATGTTCTCCAAATTTGATGTCATATCCTTGGCTCTTACTATTTTTTTGTCGTTTTTTCAACAACTGCTGAAACTGTGAATTCAAATTCAAAGAAAACTTGAAGTAGATAATGATTTTTGGAAGGGAGACAATAAAATTCCAAAAGATGATATGGACTTAGACTATACTTAAGTAAGAAATGATGTAAAAGATGAAATGATGATGTTGACCCAAGATTCTATATGAAAAAACTATGACAAAGGAAAACAACAAAAAATGAAAAGAAAAAGATATTGTTTTAGATGGCAGAAGCTAAAGTCAAGAAAAAAATAGAGATAGATTACTTAGAATCTTGTATTGAATCCCTTACTTAAGGGATAGGGTCCTTCGATTGAGGCATGAGAACACTCCAGATTTTGCATGAAGGAAAGGAAATTGCAGTTGAGCTAACCAATTTTTAAGTTGTGATTGATTTTTAATTGAAACCTTTGGACTTCTAAGTGGAGTTCCATGTGTCTTTCTTCTCACCCATCAAAGATTAGACGATTCATATTGGCATCAATTTTCTTTTATTTTTTGTTGTTGAAACTTTATATCCCAAGAAAAAACTAATTTCACATGTCAATCATTTTTTTGTTTTGAAGAAAAACATTTACAACAACCCTTTTAAAACAGGGTGAAACAGTGGGACACAAATATGCCCATATCATCTAAATCCATTTTAGCAAATACTTTTTTCCCAATTTTAAGATAATTTTTCATAAAAAAAAAAAAAATTAAGACTTCACACATGGTAGAAGAAACACCATATTTGGGACTGCTCATATGGCCTTTCATTTGAGAAATAGACAACATCCAAGTGCTATCTTGCAGCAGTTGTTCAGTTGAAAGCATATTTTATGAGTATCCATCATTACTAGCTATTGTTGAGATGATAATATATTTTATGGGTATCCAACACTACCAAGAGTGCAAGTGAGTTGTATACGATGATTTTTAGAAGTGGACATTGGTTGGACTTACTTGTGAAATTTGACGTATTTTCAAGTATTTCCAAGCCACATTGTTAATCTTACCACATCATTTTTTAGCATGAATGACATGCATTTTATTTATGCATCTTCATCTTAAGTGAACTAGAATTACAAGGATAGCTTGTTTTTTTCTCCCAATTATAACTATATTTCGAGGTTAAACACAAATTTTATACAACGGTTTCATTGAGAAGTATAAAAACTAAGAATAACCATGAATATTGAAATGAGTTATTTATACAAACGTATGTCTTCCAGCCAAGGAAAAAAATATCTTTCTTTTCTTAGTCCGTCAATAATATTAGAGAAATGATATCCCTTTGGAACACACTCTTATTGAAATTGTCTTGAAATGCTTGTCTTAACTAAGAGACACAACAAGTGGATCTTTCTCAAGCTCTTGAGTCTTAGCTGCCAAATTGGAATTATCCACCTGATTGAATGATACATGTCCAATTGATGGAATGATACATTTAATGGTGTTATCAGATTTATAACACTTCCAGGTGATGAAACCCCACTTGGAGTGAGGATCTGAGGAAGAAATTGGATCAACCTCAAATGTTATATAAGAATTTAGTGAGATAGTAGAACAAATAAATAAATGTTTTTTCATTTAACTACTTTCCTATAGTAGGAACTTACGAAGAAATACTAATTTTGTAGGTGCTTGAAATTCAAAAACAAAAGTAAAAAATGGAAGGCTAGGTTGTTGAATGTCCAAATTTACAAAACAAATGAAGACAATATATGATATTAGGTAGTGCATTGTGTCTTCTTATTTAGTGAAACTAGACACTCTTTCCAATGAGTAATCATTAATTCAATGGCATTCTAATGAGTAAACACTAATTCAATGACATACTAGTGCAGAGAGTTGAGCTAATAAAATAAAAATATATTATAGCAAATTGAATATAACAATATATAAATTAAATGTGTCTAAGCATAAATTAGCATCAAATTAGAGGAATCCTTGTAAAAAAAATATGATAATACTGTGGAAAAATATGAATATCCTTAGGCAATGGACTCATACCAAATAAAAGTTATAAATATCAATTAGCATATTTATAATTCAATGTTGGACTCCAAATTATATGGCAATGTATAAGCACTTAGTTAGAACTATTTTTTTATATAAGAACCTTGTGTATGACTTCCATATTCAAAGATCATATTGTTGATAAACTAGCAATTGGCCCCTAAAAGGTGCAAAGATACATTGAAAGAAAATGCAAACTAAGAAATATGTAACCAAGTGTCAACTAATAAGAAACCAAAATATGGACTAACATGCCCATTAACATGTTGAAATAAATGGGAAGTGAAAACCCAAATATCATAATCACTCATGGAAGCAAAATAGTGTTGCATTAGTAATATCATCTACCTGGTTCAAAACCCAAGTTAACATAAAAATTCATGCATAAGCTATAATGCTTTGAAATATCTAAAGGGGTAAAAAATTCATGCATAAGCCATAATGCTTTCAAATATCTAAAGGGGCAAGATATAACTACTATTGCACAATTGTTTTTATTTTATTGGGAAACACACATATAAACACTTAAAAAAAATACTTTCCTATAGCCTAACTTATATCCATCCATGAGAATAGTTCAGTTACCACCCAATATTGTATTAACGAAGTCAAGGCTAGAACTATCAAACCCTTCTCCAAAACATTCCAAGCCTTCTCCAAAACATCCCAAGATTATCAAACCCATCTCCAAAACATCCCAAGACTTTTTCAACTTTGCGTTGACAAAGAGCTTGTGCTTTTTCTCATATCTATGAACATAAATTCATATGTATTTATTTTCATAACCTACGCACATTAATTCATGTGTAATTTTTTCCATAACCTATGCATATTAAGTCAATGTTGAATTTGTAACACTCCAAAGAAAAGAAGATTATAAAAATAAATCAAACTTTAAATGAATGAAAAAAATGCAACCCTAAAAAAATCCAGTGCTAAACAAAATATATAATTTCTAATTGAATAAAAGTGATTGTACATGAGCTATAAAATACTAATACTAAGAATGGTCAAAACAATCTATGCAATCAACTAAGCTTGGAACAAATCGTCCAACATGTATAGATTGTTTTTTAAATTTTATAGCACTACAATATTAAACACATTTGACTCTGAAAGTGCTAATATGTTGTGTAGTACTTCATAAACTACGTAAAAGAGTGATAGTCTTGTAGGTTACCTTGATACTTGGTAAATGCATAACATCTCCGTTTTGATACATAAATTCACTAAATTCACTAAACAACATTTCCATTCCATTAAATATCAAACAAAAAAATCATTTCATTTAAAAACCATTTTTTCACAAGAAAGCTCATGCCATTGAATATGTAATTTTGCTTACAATCTATCAAGGTGGGATAACTGCGTTCACCACTATTACAATATTTATTTTTGAATGGAAATTTCAGTAAAAGTTAGCAACTAAATGGTATCATAGCATTTGGGATTACAATCTATTGAGGGATAACTGCTTTCGCCATTATTATAATATTCACCATTATTATAATATTTATTTCTGAATGGAAAAGTCAATAAAAGTTATCAACTAGATGGTATCACAACACTTAGGATTATTATTGAATGGAAATGACTAGATGGTATCACAACGCTTGGGATTATTTTTGAGTGGAAATGTCAGTAAAAATTAGCAACTAGATGATATCACAACATTTGGGATGATTCAAATATAACAAATGGAACCTATGAAAACATATACTCGTAAGAACACACATACACATTATACAGTTCATTAAAAAAAATACATTATTATATACTTATTTCACGAAAAAGAGCGTATATTTTAACTACATTTTGGTAATGGAAGCTACCAAGCAATTGACATTATTAAATTATTTCAAAACTTTTGTACTACGATGAATATTCAGAAATATAACTGTGAAATTGTTACACAAGAATGGAAAGAATGGAGTGTGCATTTGGCAGAATATGGCAAACATGAAAACATGAAAATGATTTTGAGGCAACCTAAGTTGAAACCTTGGTATACATCCACTTCAAATAATAATTTGGAGTAGGGATTATTCCTGATGCTATTATGAATTTCCTCAAACTACCAACACCAACACTACTTTGTAACTTACTAAGAGGCAACCTAAGTTGAATCCTTGGTATACATCCACTCCAAATAATAATTTATGTGGGGATTAGTCTTGTTCTTGTTATAAATTTCCTCAAACTACCAACACCAACACTACTTTGTAACTTACTAAGTTGGATCGGATACTCCACACACTCACCTGGTCAATAATAAGAGTGAGACACATCCTCTCAAAACTACGAAAACTATTTAATAAGTTGGACCAGATTCTCCACACACTTACCCTGGTCAATAATGCAACAATATTTTTCAAGTTGGACCAAATTCTCCACACTTATCCTGGTCAATAATGTGAATTGAGGATTCCTCCCATCCATTCTAACAAACTCCTATTCAATGAAGTAAAAATAAACATTTAATAGTAGGCTGAAACAAAAAATTATGACCAGCTCCTATTCAATGAAGTAAAAATGAACATATAATAGTAGATAGGTTGAAACAAAAATTTATGCATAAATATGTATGAAATAGTAAAGAAAGCCTCATCAAAATCCATAACCCAAACCATCAAAAAAATCAATTAAAAACAAAGACTTTACTCAAGACTTCCATCATGAACATAAATAAACAAAGGAGGCTCTTAGTTTGAATTTTTTTTTTGGGGGGAATAAAAAGGAAAAAGGCCCTTGCAAAATACATTGTAGGGAAGAATCCATGCCAGTCACTTCATATTGTATACATTGATACTACAATTTACAACACCTATACAACCTGTACCCTAAATAATGAGATGTAGTTTGGCATCAAATATGGCCTTTGTGGTTGTTACAGTTTTCCTCTTTCTTTCTTTGGGTTCTTGAAACCCAAGTTAATTTGGTAACAAAGAAATGAATAAGAGTGCACTTGCATGGAAAGGGCTAGTGAAGCACTCCCAACCACCCCAACTGCCTGCAGCCCCATAATTATTTTCCAAGTTTCCTTCCAAAATTTGGAAAATGCACACATAAAATAGAAGAGCCAACTTTGTTTGTCACCATGTTTCTGATACTAAAAATTGGGCAATGCCCTGATCTTACAAAACTTATTAAATATATTTAAAATAAACAAGGCTACATTTAATAATTCATAACCAAATTTGAAATCATCTCCCTTCCCCTATAGAATTTATTTTTTAGAAAACTCCAAATGAGAAAAATTGATTTTAGCAACCAGTTCATCTCCAGCCTTCCCTTAGACATGACACATTCAACCCATTTCCTTACATGTTGGACTACAGTTTAAATTGGGTCTTTGAAAGCTGCACCCACCTGTATCAAGTTTTAATTAAATTCCATCAGCCCTATCAGTCCTAAGGGCAACAATGATTCCAAATTTCCAAACCATTGCACTATTGAATTTTCACCAGAAAAATTATTTTTCCAAACAAGGGCAACAATATAGGGCCATCTTGGGAAAAGCCAAGTTGCATTGCACCACTGTTGGCGGTTGAATTTTAAGGGGGCTCAAATTGTGGCGTTGGTGGCATTGGCCAAAGTCCCATTTGCACCAATACTGTAACCAAATTTTCAAACAACAAGCCACATTTCCTCTCTAAATAAAATTGTAAAAGAAAATTTATTTTTCATGTTAGATCTTATTTTTGAAACTAGAGAAATGAAGGACAACAACTATCAAAGTAGTAAAGGTCTCCCATATTGGACAAATGGAAATTACAATTACAATTACAAAAAGTCCCCAAAATGATCAATACCAAAACTTTCAATCAACTTTAATCTCAGAAAAGTCCATACCTTCTAGGATAAATACAAGAGCCATGACATGAAAAACATACAAGCAAAGTATATCAATTAATCTTTGATTGTTTGCTTTGAAAGCTCTCACAAGAAATTCCCTGTAGATAGGTAGTCCATTTTGTTTTGAGACTATCTGATTACACATGAAATTAAACATTGGTTGATACAGTAGCAATTGCAAATTTCGAGCATTATTTGTATGAAAGATTTTGAGATTTTTAGTAGTTTAGTTTACCCTATAGATGATCAAGTTCTTCTTGGGAATTTTACTACTGGAAATGATAAGCTTGTCCAAAGGTTCGCTTAAGAGCCTAAATGGGCATGATATTTGAAGTTGTGATTCCTTAGCCACTTGTAAAGATATCCCATACTGGACAAAGGGAAATTACAAAAAGGCCCAAAAATGATCAATACCAAAAATTTCAATCAACTTTAATCTCAGAAAATTTCATACCTTCCAAGATAAATACATGAGCCATGACCTGCAAAGCATACAAACAGAGTATATCAATTAATATTCAATTGTTTGCTTTGAAGGATTGTTGGAGAAAAAAAAGAGATATGCAAAACATACAAACAGAGTATATCAATTAGTCTTTGATTGTTTGCTTTGGAGGCTTGGTTGGAGAAAGCAAAAAGATCACAAGAAATGACACGCAGATAGGTATTTTGTTTTTTTTTTAAACCATATGATATGTATCATATAAAACAAATAAAAACAATAAATCGAAAGAAATTTTATTCAATGGAAAGTAAAGAATAAAAAAAACTCAGATATGCAAATACACGTAAAGTTAAACAAATTAAAGAAATGAACTCGTTGGATAAATCCATAGCATACTTAAAAACTATCTATGTTCAACTAATGAATTTATTATTAACATATATTTATCTTAACCCTGGATCTATTAAGTGCCCAGAGGGATCAAAAGAATTGAGTACAAAGTTATTGTTGAAGGAAATGTAACTAGGTTCGGTCTTCATAAATGTACTTTTGATATTTTTACTTATTCAAGAAAAGAAATATTATTTTTATAATATATTTCAATGAGTTTCTTGCTCATTGAAGTACTTCTAACACATGTCAAAGTGCTATAGGTGAGTCAAATAGTCAGAAGGAAATGTTGAAGGCCTTAAGGGCATGTTACACCATGTATAAATATATATTAAAGTCAAAGGTAAAACCTCCAAGCAAAGTTAAGTCTACTCTTATGCAATGACACCATCAACAAGCTCCTTCAAGCATGCTACACCACCATGGAAACTGTTATCACTCAGAATTTTCCTTAGAATTTATCAGAAGAAGGAAGAGACCGAG
This sequence comes from Pinus taeda, assembly GCA_000404065.3. Classification (NCBI taxonomy): domain Eukaryota; kingdom Viridiplantae; phylum Streptophyta; class Pinopsida; order Pinales; family Pinaceae; genus Pinus; species Pinus taeda. Next base: position 153,670 of record APFE030026325.1, read on the forward strand.
GTAACCACAAACCAATCTTTTAAGTATAGGCTCTAGCCAACATATGACTCAGAGAGGGCTCTCTCTATATAATTTAGCTTCATTTGATGTGATTTTAGGCTAATTTTTAAAGTTTAGGGGGTTTTGAATTGTATTTGAAGGTTGGGTGCTGGAATTCTTGGAACAGATGAATAGAGCAAGGTCTTTAAGCCATTGGGCTATGAATTCAACAAATGGATAGCAGAACTGGATCAATTCATTAAATGGGATGTTCATAGGGCAAGCTAACAAAGTAAAGTGAAAATCTTTAGGTTGAATGGGTGAAATGATCTTAACCAAGGTGAGAGAGCACTTAAGAATTAACAGACCGAGGTTAAAATGAAGAACAAAGGATAATCATGAACAAAGGGAAATTAATAATCCTTTGCTATAGATCTCAGTGAACTACCTAAACTAAGGAGCAATCAAGAATTCCTTAACTTAGATTTGTGAAGAAAACATTCAGTATGCAAAACAGTCAAAACAGAGTGCAGCTAAGAAATTTCTGAGATATCATTCCATGTTATAGCATTCTGATTTTTAGAGATACAAGTAAGACCTTGGAAAAACTTAGAGAAAAATAACATTGAACGTGAGAAATACTTATTTGAAATTTTCTTTACACAAGAATCCGGTGAAATATCTGATCTTTATTCCTTGATCTAGCTAGCTGGTCCAGTCATTAATACAGTAGAATTTCATACTTAAGAACAAGAAGTCTATAGAAATGTTTTGGAATCCACCCTACATACTTCGAATTGTGAAGTATTTATACAAAAATTAATACAAAATATCTCAAACTAACTTGAGATTTAATCTAGGAAATACAAACATCTTCTTGCAAGAAGATAGAGACATCTAATGAATTGTTTCTTGTTGTCCCTCTTTATGTGGTAGTGCTGGCTTTTATGGTTGGATTTGTAGCCCTTTATGCTAGCTTGCAATTGTGGTGTTTCATGCTAGAATCTTCTTCAACTTTTACCTTTCAGCTGATACTCTTTGACCCTGATGTCCTGTTTTCACCTGTTTACTTTGTTGTTATGTTTTTACTGTGCAGTAACTTTTTGTTGTAAATTTATCATAGTAAATCAATCATTGTCTCCCACCATTCTGCATAAGGTAATTTCACATTCATCATCCTCCTATAGATCTCAGTAGCTTCAGTATATTTGGAAAAATTGGGTTTGGTGAGGAATAAATGTTTGATCTCATGCTCTAGGAAAAACAAGTTCTCAAATGTGTTGTACCAAACTTTGCCTGTTGGCGGTGCTTTTATGGATGAAGAGATGGCTTGTTCCTTAGCTAACTTTCTGAGTCTATTTCCATAGTCCAACTGTGTCATGAGTTTTTCATTGATAACCAAAGGACTGGGCAGACCTTTATCCCTCAAAATCTGGAATTTAGCCATGAACCTATCAATGGCTACCTGCATATTATGGCACTTTTCTTCTAAGTTAAGCGTAAGGTTCCTTTTGGAAAGGACCTTCCTTATTTCCAAAATGGTCTCAGTCCTATCTTCTATATTTAGCTCATGGAGCTCATATATATTCTTGTTGTTGAGGAAGTGGATGAGTCTATTGGCATCCTCAGGCTTATCTCCCAACTCCTCCTTTACTTTCTGGATGGCTTTTGTAGATACCTTTATTAACTCTGTCTGCTCAAAAATAACTTGAATTGATGGCCAAATATCATTGACAGAGTTAATGGTATTCACCCACAACATTTCCTTGGTTTGCCCAAGGGGTTTCTCCAGTGTTAAGTCTTTCTCTAAGACTTTGATTCTCTCACTCATTCTTTGGGCCTTTTGTGCCTTTTCCTTTTTCTTAAGCTGGGCAAGTTTGTAATCAGTTTCCAAACTTGCCACCTTTTCTCTCAACCTATTCATTTCAGTTTCCTGTATAGACATCTCTTCCATGGCTTTAACCAGTTCTGTTGCTTTCTCTCCTGATGCACCTGTTGTTGTATATTCTGTTGTTATTGGCAATGTTGTGGTAGGTGGAACTATTGGTGCCAATGAAGCTACTAGTGTAGAAGGGACTGCTATGGATACTGTAGGGATGACATCTTTGGAAGTTGTGGCCATGTTTCTTTGCTTCAGTTGAATTAAAGTGTCCAACTCCTTTTCTATCTCTTTTAGTTGATCATTCAACTTTAGGACTAAGTCCATCAACTCCTCATGTCCGGTTTGGTTCTCTATGGCTTCTAGAGTTTGAGGATGTTGCAGCTGGGGTATTTTCAATTGCCTCTTAAGTGCAGCAATATCATCATTTTTCTTCTTTATAAGTTGTTTTGTAGCTTTTATATCCTTGGGATCGTGTCCTAATTCAATCACTAAGTCCTCCTAGGACTTGATCCTTGTATCCTTGGCTTGTGAGGAGGCCTTCTCTAATTGAAATTATGCAGAAATGTTGTTAAAAGAGTTCTGTAGATGATGGGCAGCTATGGCTTTACCTGTCAGGGTGGAGTATATCATCTCTCCAGCCTGTTTGTGTAGTTCAATATGGTCTATGGGATGAAAATCCCTTGCCAACACTTCAAAGTCCACCTTTTTGAAATATGATGCTGTCTTTGGCTGCTAAGCTGTAGGTTTGATGAAAGGCATCTGCAACTTTCCCTCTTTTATATCCAAGGCTAACAGTAGCCTTGTTTGATTGGTGGGAGTCAGTTTTAGGTACTGATCATATGTTTGGGCCTTAGGCCTCTCATTTATTGCTTTGATTTCCTTGTATCTTTCCTTGATGTCCTGGTCTCTGTCAGCAGGTCTGCTGAAGGAAGATACTTCCACACTAAGCTACCTTTCCAACGTCTGAGTCTGTGATGTGGAAGGCTCTTGCATGCCTTCAAATGGAGTGGTAGGCCTGCTTCTGTTCACCTCTGTATTAGTTACCTGTGCTGAATCTTCTGTGTATTCATGTTCAGAGGCCAGATTGAGCCTTTGCCTCTTGCTTGACTCCTGTTGCAAATTTGAGGTGTCCATCCATGATGTGGAAGCTCCCTCTTTGTTTCTTTTTGGTATTTTCTCCTCATTCTAAGGAGTCTGCATGACTGGAGGGGTACTCATGGTTCCTTCTTGCTCTTCTGGTGCCTACAGGAAAGAGCTCTCATCAAGTTGCTCTTCCAAATCAATTAGAGCATTTTCTACATCTAATCTTGTGTTGTCTCTATCTGCTAAAGTGTCTACCACCCATTCTATTTGATTGGCATATGCTTCTATTTCTGGTATAGGGTGGTGGATGAAAGGTCCTAGCTTGACCTTTTTCCTTTTCTTGGTGATGAATTCCAAAGGGTCATATATCCATAAAAAACTTCTTTGGAACTTCATTCTTTGCAGGATTAGGTCTGCCTCCTTCCCTGCCTCTTTGGAATTGCAAATGAAGGGACCTAATTGATATTTGATTTTGAAATTGGCTTTCTTCTTGGCATTGACGAAGTTTACTTCATTTGCATTGATGATTTGTCTATAATACTCTAAGGCAAACAACCTCATGGGGAGGTATCTTGGCAACTTATATGGTGCAAGGATGCAACCATATATTCTAATCCCTATATGGTTCTGATAAAGGTACTAGTCACTCACTTTGGTCTACTTGGAAAGCTGGAGGACTCTTTTTATTTCTGCACTTATCCTAGGTGGAGGATTCCCAGTGAGCATGATCATGATTGGATGCACAAAAGAATCTATAAAATCAGAATATGCATAAGGTGACCCAAACTCATGGAACAGTGGGGTCCAAAAAATAATTGATCTGGGTTGGCCACTGGTGTCAAGCTTTTGGAGGGTAAAGGGAATTTTTTCTGACTGGTAGTATAAAAATAGATGGTATAATACAGAGGAGTATTTGAACACCCTCTCATTTCCTATTCTTGTGAACTGCTCATGCATTCTATCAGCAATGAATGTGTCAAAGTCATATATGATTGCAGAAGGTTGTCCTAGGGTATAGATGGACATGAAAGCAAGGATGATTTCATCAATGTACTCACTTGTGATATAGCCCAACACACATGATATCATGGCTACAATGTTCTGGCCACATGGAGAGAAAATAACTGCTACAGATGGAGGGGAGTCTTTAGGGATGTGCTTCTCCTCCAGAATGAAGTTTTGGAATAAATGGGCCAATTTTGCAGGGCTAAGCTTGGGGTACTAGTCCAACAGGTCTCCAATTGAGAGGGGAGTTAGGTTTGGCCCTGGTTGGAGCTGCAACATTTTGTTTATGGACTCAGCTGTGATAGTAAAAAGGACCTTCTGGTAATGAGACATTATGGTTCTATGGTTGGGGATGTAGCATGCATAACACATATGAATAATCTTTGGAACTAGTATTTGGGCAAATTTGACTCCCACAGGCCAATCTCATCAGCATGGTTGAGGTATTTGTCCCTACTTTGACAATGCACTTTGAGCAAGGACTCTTGGGCAGTGGTATCTTTTATTTGGAAGTCCCTGTCAGCTAGGGGAAGGTGGTCGAGGTCCAAATGGGGATTGGTAATGGGTCTTACGTCCATGTCGATGGGAGCAACCATAATTCAGTTCTTGTGGATTTGAATTATGCTCAAGGGGGTAATTCAGCAAAGGTTCTGTGGGATTATTTCAAATTTTTTAGGGAAACGAAGGTCTTGCGGATGGTTATGGCTCAAAATTTTAAAATTAAACTAAATTTGATATTTTTTACTTAATTAACAGTGTTATGAGGGTGAATTTACTTGGAATTTGACAATGGAGTTGGTATTCAACGGTTAAATACTTGGAATTGGGCAAAATTGACAAATGGTGGTTGATGGAGGCTGCAGAGGTTCATACGGTCTTGGTATGGACTGATGAATGAACTGGGATGTCTACAGTGTCTATGGAGCAATGGTAGAGTTCTGTGAGAAAATTTGCTGTTTGCAGGAGTTGCAACAGTTTTATGAGTTCTCAATTAGCGAATGAACGAAAAGAGTGAAGAGAGGGGTAATTGGGCATTTATAGGAAAAACGTTAATTTCGGTGGTTTCATTAATTGATGAAAAATGGGCAGTTTTTTTGGTTATACGAGAAGGTGGTTTAATGGGGTCATCGCACTACTTTTGAGAGGGAAGTGGTTTTGAGGGGGGGGTCACCCAATCTAGTCGAGTGCATGATATGTAGCATTCTGGAGGTCGAGGAAAACCGCCTTATCGAGCAGGTAAAGGACGGACATCGGGCATGGCCGATATGATTATGGGCCGTTGGATGAGGGCGAGGGATGATCAACAGGAGTCGGGCGATGGAGTTGCATAGTGACTTACGCAAAAAAAAATTCAGGGGGCCCATGGGTCTAATCACCGACGGTATAGGATTAAATTAAAATTTAATCTTATCGGAGACGCTTTAAAATAGGATTAAGGACTAAGGGTGGGGTTTAAATATATTTTGTGGGATATCAAGTAGTCATATAGTTTATAAATAAACTAATACAACGGGGTTAAATATATACAGGTTAATGGGATTTTCAGGATTTTTAAATAATTAATTAAAAAGTTAATATGAGGTGAAATGGGCGGAAGGGGTATTGTACTTAGGTATACAAAATATTATGCACTTTCCATACACTTAGTACTTAGTATAGATATATTTGGTGGGTTTTTGCATAAAACATGTCTACCATGGGGTTTTCCTAGGCAAAAAGAATTTAACCTTAGGAAAAGAGGTTTTGTGAGGGAGATGAATGAATTGCAAGGGAATTTAACACCTTTCCTTCTTAAGTCATCAAGCCGAGGGTCCGGTCCCACCAAAAGTCAAAGAAATGGTTTGAGCCTCTTTGTCTTAAAGAACTATAGGTATTAATATTTTATTATGAAAGGGAAATTAGTGTGTGTCATAGAGGTTAAAATGAATGATGGGGATGTTAAATAAATCATATTGTGAACCATTGCCTTTGATTTGTTTACCACTTATTCATATTTGAAAGATGCATTTGGAACAATGACATAAGTGCTTTTTGTGTAATCACATGATGTTTCTGCAACCTTTCTACTACTTACCCATTTACTCATCCTACCATTTTTTCTTCACTTTATTTGGGTGCATTTAGGCTAGCAAACCCTTATCAATTTTTTTCTTTTCTTTACATGACAAACTATCTAAATCTAACCTTATATCATCAAAGGGCTCAGATTAAACTGATGAGCTCCTTTTATTTACTCTACCTATCTAATGATCTGCCAAGATTACACAGTTTGGTCAGATCTTATTATCTAACTATAAACATAAAATTTAAAACATGAAATAGCCAATTTAAAATAATTTGACTATCATGGATTGTGGCATAAGTAACAAGCTGCACACAATAATTTATTATCCACAAAAGTAAATAGTAGTGGCATTTTGACTTGCACATTTTTATGGTCTCTTTTTGTCTTTTGGGGTTCATATATTTTCATTTTTTTGACCTTTTCATTCTTTTAGTCCTTTGATTATTCTTTTAGGACATACCCTCTTTACATTTTTCAATTTTTTTTAATATGGAAAACGTTTGCAAAAAGCAAAGGTATGTACAATATTACAAGGCTTAACCTTAGTTATTCAAAATTATGACTCCTATTGGTATATGAACCTAACAATGGCTCCAGTTGGGGGTGGCATTTCCTAGTGAAATGTCAAGAACTTTGTATATCAACAGACTTTGAATTGTTGTTGATGTTACCTTGCAATATTTTCTCTTCTATGCCTCTCCATTATTGATACTTATGACAGTAAATCCTTAAAGCGTAGGGCCTTCTTCGGGCTTCAACTTCAAAAATCATCATCCAATCCAAGCTAGACTTTTGAAAATGAAATATGTACAATGGGAAATAAAAATTAGTAATTAGGTTCAAAATAGTGTTTGAGCATTGGACCATTCACTGGTCCACCTTTTGCTTCTGTAACATCCATTTCCCTTAGGAAGAAAGCATTATTACCTCTGAAAGCATAAATGAAATATGGGCCTTTCCATAGGAAATCAAATTTCCCATGTTTACCTTTATCTTCCCTCCTTGAATCCAGCTTTAGGACTTTGTCACCAAGGTAGAAATCTTCAGCCTTGGTTCTCTTATCAAAAAAAAAATTATTCCTTTCCTGCACAACTTGAGATCTGATATAGACTTATTCCCTGGTTTGTTGAAGATGAATTGTTTGTTTGATTCTTCTTTGGATGCTATTTGGTTCAACCTGCAATTCTTGAAGCAACTTCATCATTGGTGTTCCCAAGGAAGATGGAAAAACAACTTCCATCCCATAAACTAGTTGATAGGGAGAAGTACCAATTGATTTCTTAGTGGTTAGTCTGTCTACCCATAAGGCATTGACTAGATTTTTATTCCATGTTTTATTATTATCTTCTAACAACTTTTTCATGATGTTTACCAAACTTTTGTTTGAGCATTCTGCCAGTCCATTTCCTTGAGGATAATAGGCTATGGAATGGCTCAGGGTTATATAATACTTGTTGCAGAAATCTATCATTCTTTTGGATTTAAAGGCTGATGTATTATCAATAATGAGCTTAATTGGACATCCAAATCTTGATAGAATATTGGTTTCAAGGAAGGTTATGATAACAGCGTCAGTGGCTTGCCTTGAAGGTATGGCATCTATCCATTTTGTGAAATAATTTGTGGTTGTGAGGATCCACTTGTGTTGGGTAGAGGAAGGTGGGTGAATTTCACCAATGAAGTCTAAGCCCCATCGTTGAAAAGGTATTTCAACAGAGATTAGCTTGAGGGGTAAAGGTAAAATCTTTTTCTTTCCCTCAAAGATTTGACATTTTGTGACAAGAGGTCACATATTTCTTGACATCAGAAAACAAGGTAGGCTAGTAGAAACCAGCTCTAAGAATTTTATCAACAATGGTTTTCCAATAAAGGTGTCCTCCACAATCACCTGCATGAAACTCTTGTAATACTTTGTCAGATTCATATTTTAATAAGGAATTGAGAAGAATACCTTCATGATTTCTCCAAAACAAAGCATGGTCTAATACACAAAATTTCAAGGATTTCATCTTCAAAAATCTGCTTTTGGTCCTAGATAATTCAGGAGGAGCTTGTAAATTCAGTAAAACATAAATGATATCAGCATACCATGGTGATTCAATAAAGGCCTATCTGATTAGTGGAGTCGTCATCTCCTCTTCATTATCTATTTTTGCAATAAAGTTTATATCCAAGGCCTAACAGTTTGATTCAACCATGAGCTTGGCTAAACCTTGGCCCTTGATTAACTTAGTTGGTTTGATTTCTATATCATATTTGAGAATAGTAGCAAACCATTTTCCTCTCTTTCCATCTGGACCATCTTGAGTTAGGATGTCTTTGACTACTGAATTAGGAACATCGGCTACTATATGAGAATATAAAATGTATACCCTAAAACCCTTGATGGCTTTGACCAAAGAAAATGCTCGTTTTTCCATTATGTTATATTTTAAGGGGGCATCTCTCAGGGCTTTGCTAAAGAAAGCAATAGGTTGTTCATAGCCCTGGTCATTTTTCTGTAGTAGAACTACAACAATTGTGTGTTCTGAAGCAAAGGAAAATAAGATGAAATCTCTGTCAAATTTTGGACTGATCAAAATTGGTGTTCTAGTTAAGGCTAGTTTAATGTCTTCAAAGGATTTCTTAGCCTCAACTATCCATTTTATGGTCGAATCCTTTTTCAACATATTGTTTAGTGATCTAATTAACTCTGCTAGATTAGAAATAAATCTTCTAAGAAAATTAATTTTCCCTAAGAAAGCTTGTAATTCTCTAATGTTCCTTAGATGTTGTATTTGTAAGATGGCTTCTATTCTTGCAGGGTCTATTTGGATACCATCTTTTGAAATTATATGACCTAATAAATTTCCCTCTTCTAACCCAAACAAAGACTTTTTGGGGTTCAAATAAATTCCATATTTCCTGCATTTAATAAAAACCTGCCTAAGATGATCTAAATGTTGACTATCAAATTTTGAAAACACAGTAATGTCATCTAGATATATCACACAGAAATCATGAATTTCTTTGGCAAAGGCTATATCCATAGCCCTCTGGAAAGTGGCTCCTGCATTCATTAGTCCAAAAGGCATTTTCGCATACATGAATGTGCCTCAAGGAGTAGTAAAGGCAGTTTTGGGTTGGTCATCAGGATGAACTAAGATTTGATTGTAACCAGAAAACCCATCCAATAATGAGATTCTAGTTGATCCAAATACCCTTTGTAAAATGTGATCCATTTTTGGGAGAGGGTAATTGTCTTTTAATGATACTTTGTTGAGGTTCCTAAGATCCACACAAAGTTTGATCTCACTAGTTTTCTTCCTAGTTGGCACCAAGTTTAAAATCCAATCAGAAAATCTGATTGGTGCAATTATCTTAGCATCATACATCCTCTACATTTCCTTTTCAATTGAAGGTAATAGGACAGGATTAATCCTTCTAAGTTTTTGTCTGAAAGGTTTTTGATTTTCTTTTATAGGGATTGTGTGTTGTATGATGTTGGTGTCATAGGACTTAAGGTCCTCATAACTCCAAGCAAAGCCATCTGAAATTATTTTGATAATTCAATGTATTTCACTTTTTTAGTTGGAGGTAGTGATTTCGAAAGTTTGATCAGTTTTGGGTTTTCATAAGTGCCTATATTACACTCCTCTATATCAGATTTTAAAGGTTCCATTTTAGGCTTCCTAGGAACATCATTTGAATCAAACAAATCTTCCAAAGGGGTTAATCCATTAGGTAAGAAATTATCTTTGAGATTAATTACTTGAGTGTCTTCATTAATTATTTCATCAATCTCAACTTGCTTTAGGTTTTCTACATCTGACTTTGTAAATTTAGTGGGATGAAATCTATCTATCTCTTCACCTTCTATCTCATTTATTTCTATCTCATCTTTAGTGTTAGGATCTATTGATGTGTGAATATCTATATTGTTGTTTACAAACTCTTCTTCTAGGATTCAAAAGTTGTTTATCTATTTATCATTAGAAAATATTTGCCAGTTCTTCAAATTATCTGGAATTGTAGGTCTGTGCCTCACCTCAACAGTGTACTGATGGCTAGGTTGGAAAGGTATCTTGGAGGTGCTGGAAAACATTGCTAAAGTATGAGCCTACATATTATGTTTTCTAGGAATTACAACAAGCTTGGTTTCTAAGAAAGTGTTTAGTATTTCTACAATGGTTCCTCTATAAAAACTCAATCTAGGGTCTTTAGTCATATATACAGCATCAATCTGTTTTATAGCTAGTTCAGAGTCTCCCATGACAGAAACTCTTTTAGCTCCTAGATTCCTAACTAATTTAAGACCTAAAATTAGTGCTTCATACTTGGCCATATTGTTAGTGCATTTAAAATTCATTCTGTATGCATGGCCTTCTGAGTGATTATTCTCCATATTATATATCCAAACTCATGCTCTTGCTCCAAAATTATTTATTGATCCATCAAATTCAAGCTGCCACAATATCTCATGTTCATAATTTTCATCATCTACTGCAACAAAATTTTCCTTATTTATAGCAATTTGACTACCATCTTTAGTGGAAATTTCTAAAGTTTGATTAGTTTCATTTGTTTTGAAACTGCAATTTGTTTTGGTTCTATATCAAGACTGTCTAAAATAGTTTCTTATGTTTGTTCAGCGTTATACAGAATAAAAGAATCAATGTCTGAATGCATGGAGTAGATGGGAAGTTTTGAGGCCAATCCTGGCTACTTACCATATATTTCATTAAGGTTTCTCTGTATAGTTTCTTAGGTTGTCCAAAAATAGAGATTGTTGCATATGACATATCAAGTTGTAAAGATCCCTGAAGTTTGGCTCCCCGTGATCTAGATAACAACACTCCATACTTTGGTGGAATGTCAACAACCACAATATCCATCATGATGCTTTTGGTAGGATATTGAACTAAGGTAACACAGGTCCTTAATCAATCCTATACACTTTACTTGACTTGATTCAAATGATAGTGAGTCCTTGTAATGCCTTGTAATGTCTAGGTTTAATTTCTCCATTACTGATTTGGGCATTAATCTGTGAGAGGCCCCAAAATCCAACATTGCATTGAGTATAATTCTATCATGAATGTTAAGGCTAATGTAGAAAGGTGGTACTCCTCCTTCTAGTGGTTTGCCATTAACATTTGGACCAAATATAAGTTCAGGGTGGTCGTCAAATAGGTTAACAGAATCCTCATTTTCAACAATGTTTAAAGTCTGGTTTATTTGTGACTTGTAGGTTTCATTTTTTATTACTTCTATTAAAGAAACTGAAATTTTTAGCTTGGCTAACTCTGCTCCCAGATTAAATGGCAAAGAGGCCTTTTTCTGTTTGAGGGTTTTGAATTTTCACAGTAGGGATTTGAGTAGGATGATCTTCTTTTTCTTTATTGGGGACTTCTTTATCTGGATTTTCTAATCTAGTATTTTGAGTTTTGTCCACTGTTTCCTTTAGGGGAATTGAGGTGGATGGTTGATCATCAGAAGGTTGATTAGGGGTTATATCTACAATGGTGGCACCAAAAGGATTTTAGAAACTGGGGCTTCTTTAATTTTCTTGGGTTGACTTGGCACAATTTTCTTGGTTTGGTCAAGGGTATCAGTGTTCTTTTTACTCAGGTTATACTGTTTGTGCACTTCAAAGATGGAAAAATCATATTCTTGTTTATAATCAAATGACTCTCCAGACTGGATCTGCAATTATTGCAGCATATGCAGTCCCTGCTCATCTTGAGTTAGGAAAACAATATCCTCATCATCTAATTCCATCAAATTAATCTATGTATCTTGTTCTAGGTCTTCTGGATGGAATGTTTCTGCATAATTTTCTTGAAAAGGAGGCCTAATGTTCTGATTAGGTCCATTTCTTCCAGTGTTTTGGTTTTGGTTTTTCCTAAAATTTGGGTTTCTAAATGGAGGTGCTTGTTGGTTGTCCCATTGAGGTTTCCTCTCCATATTGTCTATTCTATCCATTAGTTTCTCCATACTTTTAGCTAAACCATCTATTTTGAGGTCAGAGGATGAAGCTTCATCTTTTACATTTCCTCCCCTTTCATTCCTAACTCTAGCTCTTTTAGTTAACAAATTGGCTTCTACACTAATTGCTACACTTTGCATTTCCTCTAAGGTTGGGGGGTTTCTTTCCCTGAGTTGGTATGCCATGTCCGTGTCAAAACCATCAGGAAACTTTATTAATGCTAAGTCAGGTGGCGGTCTAAGGTTAACTGGAATTGCATTGTATATATTGTTGAATCTGGTGTAGTAACCTTGTACAGTTTCATTGGGTCCTCTTCTAATATTTTCATACTCTGGAAGGATCTGTAAGGGGTTCTTTTTATTTTCCCATGTATTTAAAAATTGTTGATAAAAAATATCTAAGCTATCAATACTATTAGTAGGTAATTCTCTAAACCATTTCCTAACATCACCAACTAAAGTCTGAGTAAATAGTCTCATCTAAACTTCTCCAATATCAATTTCATGTAGTTCAAAGTAATGTGGAAAATCTCTCTTAATGTGCTCCTTACCGCATGTCCAACACTCCAACTGTCCAATACCATCACGTCTATGCTGCTACTGTGATCCATATCCCTATCTAGCTACGTTGAACTCCTTTTGTGGTGCCACAATTAACTTCTTTTTTGCATTCTGAGGCCTTATTCTTTTCAAATGCCATTTACCTTTACCTTTGTATTTTACTTTCCATCCTTATTGAGATTCATTCTTATGCTTTGACTGCTCATAACAATGCTTCAATTTTCCAATAACTTCCCCAAGTGACTGAGGCTCATCATACTCAATCCGATTTCTAAATTCTAATGGCAAACCACTAACAAAACATTGAACTTTAGCCTTCTCGTCTTTAAGATACCTACATACCTCAATAGCTCCAGGATATTAGTCTTGTACTCTTCATCTGTCATTGATCTCATCCTTAGCTCATACAATTATTTGGCCTTACTGTCGTAGTACCTTTCTGACAAGTGTTTCTTCTTGAAAGGCCTCTTGAACTCAAATCCTTTGTCCTGATGTCTCTAACCCGCTTCACATCTTCCCACCAAATGCTTGCTTTACCTCTCAGACTGAAGATAGTTATTCTGGCCTTCATATTATCTATGTACTCATGCAACTCAAAGAACTTCTTCATTCTAAGTATCCAAGCCTCAACACCTTCTATCTTCTTCACATCTCCATCAAAAGTAGGTGGCTTTTCTTTCTTAAACTCATCTGGCAAGTATCCCCTATGACTCCTCCTGTAAGGATGATAATGATGACGATCCTGATGCACGTCAGAACCAGAACTAGAAAAATACTTGTATCCATCACCTCTCCTATCTAGAGTATCCAACAATCTACCATCTCTAACCATGTCATCTTTATTCAACCTATGACCACCAGGAGACCTACTTCCATATGCCCCATTAGTTTTGTCCTCATGACCATGGTTGATCTAAAGTGGTCCTTTTCGCTACAATTATGACAAAATTTGAAGGAGTATAGCATTAACCTCTGCTTGTTTCTCTTGTGTCTGCATAATTTTGTCATTGTCTGCCTTACAACTCCTTATTTCTTCCTTCAAACTTCTCATGTGTCTTCTAAATAATAAGAGTTGCCAACACCACGATGCTCATCTAATTCATGGGGAGATTCTTCGCAGTCTACTATCTTGTTAGTCATTTTGATCTCTTTCCTCCAAGGCATATTATGTCAGCTATAAACCAAATCACAAAAAACCAATGTACCTTAGCGAAATTCAGGGAGGATATCTCATCTGCAAGGACAAACAATCAACGTACTACATGTATAACATAATCATGAAAACATATATACATATAATACATAAGCACATAACCATGTAACCACCAGTCTAGCTAGAGTCCAAGCATCAATGCATGACCATATCAACTACACATACCATGACCTCATGCATGAAAACACAACCATACCAATGTACATTGATAGTACACAAGCATAAACAATATGTAACAAATCATACACTCATGACGACACACTTTACAACAACAACATCCTCATTCACATGGCCACATCACTACAACCATGACCAACACCATGCATATGCATAAGCATATAGATCACAAGAACGGTTAACATACATGCAACCGACATGAATGCATGACTAACAAACATTGCCTATCCAATCTGAGGGGTAAACCATGTTTTGATACCACTCTCTAACACCCTCGTCCCACATCTACCTAAGTAACCAACCAACCGGGGTAAACATGTGATGAGAAGCTATTATGATTGGATTCAACCTCCTAGGTGAAATTAAGGAAATGGAATCGACATAAACACATCATACAAACCTTCCACATCATTAACAAGACTCCTAAGAACCATCTCAACCTTTCTAGTAACCAACCCGTGGGTCCCACTGTGGTTTTATACCACTTAACCCCTGGACGCTCCCATGATATGGGTCTGACAACATCTAGGAGGCCCTTGACACTCTCATGACAAGGTATGCCAACCTCAAAGGACTATTTTTCTTAGTGTTGTGCCAATGTCTGTAGGCTTTGAGCCACTTTTTCAAGCCTAGAGCCCAGGTCACTACCCAAAATTGAATGAAACCTTCAGAACAAAAAGATAACAAGTAAATGATGATGCAAATGCAAATACTTGAACAAGACCTTAACTGGACCCCTACTAGCCATGACAGACATTTCTTCAAACATATCACAAATATGTAATTTACAGGTGTAAACAACATATTTAAGCATAGGGGTCTCATAATTATCTGAGAATTCCTAAGAAGCATTGTTCCCTTATATCATTTGTTGCATTATCATCTATTAGGTCATAGATACATTGTTCATTCATTTACAAGTAAAAACATGATGAGAGTCATACATAGCCACTGTCATAAAACATATACATAACCAACATAATACCAACTGAAATACCATGGAAATCATAGCCATATGATCCACATATAAACCAGTGTAATACTCATAGAAATACAAGGAGAAATAACCTCATGTTAATGATGCAAAACCCAAACTCGGGATGGGACTACCATGTTCCACCAGACCATAGAATGGTTGAGCCAAAACTCTCTTCAACCATTGACCCTTGTGCCATATTCTAATCATGAATGTGGGACTCAAACCCAAAAGAGCAAACCAAGGCATCCTAAGGCTAAACCACCTCACCCTCATCAATAGAAACTAGGCTTTACTGTAATCCATCCCAGATCACTAGGCCAATATAATGACTATGTAATCATAGGCTTTACCATGATCTCCACCAAATCATTATGCCAAAACAAGCATGGATGCCACCAGATTTATCCACCTACACCGTGAGGAATTTCCCTGTCTCCTAATCTCTTAGGCTTTATCGCAAACCAAACTGAACCACTAGTCCCTAAACTGAGACCCAGTCTCTAGGCTTTACTGCATATCCCAACCTACTATTACTAGGCCCAACAGAGAGCAATCCACCTCTTGACTTTACCATATATCTCGCCATTCACCAAGAAGGATTCCTAGGCCCAACGAGGCAACACAAAATCTGGATTTACAGCAACCCACAGTTTGGATCAGGAGTTACTAGGCCATGTTTTCTATCATTCAGATGTCCACCTCACTCAGCTTCGAATCCATTCGTCAATCTATCTCAACCAAAACATGAGAACCCCATCACACCATGGCTATTCGGAAATGGAAACGCCAGGCTGAAAACACTATCACAACTGGAAAAACCCATGCCATAACAACAAAAGGACCACATGTAATACCATGCATGCATAATCTAGCAAGGAAAACACACATGCAAATCGATGTCTGCAAAGAATAATGCGGTAGCTGCTTGATCTTGCTCTTCCTTGATTGCTCCTTCCTTCCTCTTGCCTTCTTTGTCTTTTTTGATCCAATGCCAAAGTGCTCCAAGAAAACTCTAAGTGTCCAAGAGTGAGAGAGAGAGAGAATAATGAGATAGCTCCAAAAGTGAACTAGCAAAATATACCAATTGATCCTCATAAGCCTTTTATCAATTAGGCCTCTAATTTCTTCATTTTCCATTATTTTCCTTCAATTTCCTCCTCACATGAAACCTATGACCTTTTACCTTACTTTTCTACTAATTTCCATTATTTTCATAAATAAATATTCCAAAAATGTCATTTTTCCTTTCCAAAGCCTTAGCAATTGCCTTAGCCAATTTCCTTAGCAATAATAAACCAAATAAACACCTGCACTAGAATTTTTTGCCCAACATTCGGCTTGGAATAAGTGTCCCATCAACCTTGGCTATTATTTTTGCCTTTATTAACTTTTATTACATGGAATTTTCACCACGGATGTTACAATTCAATAGATAAGAGTAGTCAAAGAGTAAATTCCTTGAGGATGCGTTGTTCCAAGACAAGAATGGTCCTAACGAGACCTACCTTGTGAACATCTGGATGGGGTATTTTCCTTGAGAGATAATGATGCAAGGTGTCTATTAGCTATTATCTCCCCAGCATTGTGCTCTAACATTGTGGAGATAGAGATGTTAGTTAAGGCCTTGCTATGTGACAATGTTGGCTCATATGATGAGATGCACTAGAATAAGCTTATGAGATGGCTTACCAATCCAACTCTTCTTATGATAATTATTCAGTATGAGAACGTCCAAGTACCATGTATGTATTATGAATACCTCCCTAGTTAAAAGGGAGTGTTGGAAAGTGTAACTAGGTTCGGTCTTCATAATTTCTATTGCAATAATGACTTTATATATTTGATATTAAAAAGAAAATAAAGTTATTATTGTCATTCTTGATGCATGGGTTTCATGTTGGGGTCAAAGTTGTTGGAGAAGTTGTTGGGGTCGAAGTTGCTGGAGAAGTTGTTGGGATCGAAGTTGCTGGAGAAGTTGTCGGGGTCGAAGTTGCTGGAATGAAATCTCATCAAGAAGAAAGGTTGACTTGGTCTTGGAGGCGTCTTTGACAAGGGTCTTAGATCTTTGAATTCATCATCCAAACATAGTATAAGAAGGGAAGAAATCTAGTGGGTTTTCCTCTCAAGAGGAGAGGTTTTGGCCCTAGATTGCAACCTAGATTGTTGTGTCCTCTTATCTATTTGATCTTCATAGTTTGGTAGTTGTTTGAGGATAAGAACATAATAATAATCAAGTGAAAGAAGAAGCAAATTAAGTTAAGTAAAAATATATCACAAGCAGTTATCAAAGCAAGAGAAATCACCTCATCTGGCTACCCCTAGATTTCTCAACAATGGTAACCAATGACAACAAAATAGAGTAATAGGAAGATTACTTAAAGCATACATATAAATACAAAATGCCAAATTTAAAAATGGGATTTTATGCATTGCCAACCAATGAAATGTACATTTTTATAGTTTTGAATGGTTAATTCAACAAGGTCCTTCCACTACAAATATTTAGAAACAATTCATGGAATTTAAATGACAATGAGAAAATTATAAATTATATAGATTTGAATCTCATTTATGAAAGTAAACACTTTGTGACATATAGGAAAGATAAATTTTAAAGGCATGTTGAACTCCATAAACCAACATCAAAAGGAAACGACCGAGTCTAGATCTTATTATTCTAATCAAGAAAAAAACTATCATACAAACTAAACCATAAGAGACTAGAGGGGAGAAATTTAAAGTATTAGGTGCACCTTATATTGGAACCTTGCTAGTATTCAAAACCAAATTTAACAATATGTTGACCATCTTCAAACAAAATGGGGAATATACCAAAGAAGATATTTTCAAGAATACTTGGTCATTTTTTAGCATCATCTTCTTTAAACATCTAATAAGGGGAAGGATACGTAACATACATAAATTGTATTACTAAATGACATGTAATAATATGATGATATCCATTACATAATAATATAATGGAAACATTGAGCTAACTACTCAAAGTATAAACATAAATTGGTTAAATACATTATTTAAGTTGTTCAATGCCCAAAAAATCTCAACCTATGGTGTGACTTATTTTTATAGATAATATACATATGACACCATTCTATCAAATGTTTATTTCTTTGAAATATCCTTGTTTTTGTGCATAATCCTCTTGTCTCTTACCCCCCAAACCAAAAAAAAAAAATCTAAGAGAAGGATTTTCTTTTATTTTTTATCTTTCATTGAGATTAATATGTTTTGGGATCTCCTATGAAGGCATGTTCCATGAAAATAAATTATATTCCTATCTTTCTCATTTAGCAAATCCACTCTTAAATTTTTTCTCTATTTTTTTTTCCTTTATCGTAAATCTTGAATAACCTAGTCCATTTTTGTGATTCCTATGAGGATATCTGCTAGGAACTTCCTCCTCTTTTGATCTTATATAGGATATTAAACACTTCATCTTCCAACTCCTCCTCCTGAAACATGTTTTTGCAAACTTCCTTTTTCTCGGTGCGTTGTTAGCTCTTGAAGGGGATGTTTGGAGGCCATTACTTCGATAGATGTTTCTAAGCCAATAGTGCAATGGTGAAAGGACACTTTTGAATATCAATGATTTCGCTAATTAGTTTTATGTAATAGCCCTTGTCAAAATTCCATGTAAAAGTTAATAAATGAAAAAATAAGACCAACACCCCAGGACACATATTCCAAGCTGAATGGTGGGTAAAACATCCTAATGGGTGTTCATTTCAGTTATTATGGCTAAAGAAAATTGGCAAAGGCAATGTCAAAGGCTCTAGAAAGACAAAATGACATTTTTGGCACATTTATTTATGAAAATAATGGAAATTAAGAGAAAATGAAGGTGAAAGGTCACAGGTTGCATGTGAGGAGGAAAATGAAAGAAAATAATGGAAAATGAAGAAAATAGAGGCCTTATTGATAAAAAGGCTTATGAGGATCAGTTCAGGGGCTTTTTGTGAGTTCATTTTTGGAGCTATCTCATTATTTTCTCTCTCTCATACTCTTGGACACTTAGAGTTTTTCTTGGAGCATTTCAACATTGGATCAAGAAAGGCAAAGAAGGAAAAGAGGAAGCAAAATATCAAGCAAGGAAGAGCAAGATCAAGTAGTTGCAACATGATTCTTGTAGGTATTGTTTTGCATGTGTCGTTCCCTTGCTAGATTTGGCATGCATAGTGTTGTATGTGTGTTCTTGGTTCTCTTGTTGTCATTTGGCATGGATTTTGCTAGGTGTGACAACATTTTTCAACCTAACCTTGTGATTTCTGAATAACCATGGTGTGATGGGGTTCTCATGTTTTGGTTGAGTTGGACCGTCAGATGGATTTGAAGTTGAGAGAGGTGGGTCTCTAAATGAAAGAACACATGACCTGATAATCCTTGAATCAGGCTATGGATTGTGGTAAAGCAATTGGCCTTATAACCCTTGAAATGAACTATGGGTTGTGGTAAAGCTAGGTATTGTGTGCTTTGGTGGGCCTAAGAATCGTCAACTGGTGAATGGTGGGATATATGGTAAATCCTAGAGGTGGTTTCCCTTAATCAGGCCTAGGAATCCTAAGATGGGATATACGGTAAAACCTAGAGGGTGGAGTCTCAGTTAGGGCCTAGTGATCTAGTGTGGATTGTGGTAAACCCTAGATACTGGAGTCTCAGTTAGGGCTTAGTGATCTGGCATGGATTGGAGTAAAGCCTAGAGACTAAGAGACAGGAAAATTCTCCACAGTGTATGTGGAGAAATTAAGTGAAGTCCATGCTTGTTTTTGCCAAGTGATCTAGTGGAGATCATGGTAAAACCTATTATTACATGTTTATTGCTTCGGCCTAGTGATCTGGCTTGGATTGTGGTAAAGCCTGGTTTCTATTGATGAGGGTGAGGTGGTTTAGCCTTTGGATTCCCTGGTTGGTTCTTTTGGTTTGAGTCCCAAATTCATGCTTGGAATATGGCACGGAGGTTATTGGCTTAAAGAAAGATTTGGTTTAGCCAATCTATGGTTGGGTGGTTCATGGAAGTCCCAAACTGGGTTGACCTTTGCATTCATTAATATGAAGTTATTTCTCCTTGTCATGTCATGAGTATTGTACTGGTTCATATGTGGATTATATGGATGTTATTTCCTTGGTATTTTTGTTGTTGTTATTCTAGTTATGAACATGTATTATGACAGTGGCTATGTTTGGATCTCATCATGTTTTACTTGTAAATGAATGAACAATGTATTTATGGCCTAGTAGATGATAATGCAGCTAATGTGATAAGGAAACAATGCCTCATAACGAATCTCAGATAAGTATGTGAGCCCTATGCTTAGCTCTGCTGGTAAGACCTGTAGATTCCATATTTGTGATATGTTTGACGAAATGCCTGTCATGGCTAGTAGGGGTCCAGTCTAGTCCTTGTCAATGTTTTTGCAAATGTATCATTGTTTTGTTTTGTAAATTCATTTATGAAGGTGTCATTGAGTTTTGGGTAGTGACATGGGCTCTGGGCCTGAAAATATGGCATAAATCCTAGAGTCGCAGTTGCAATACTTGGGAAAAAGTCCCTTGAAGCTCCCTTTTCCTTACTCTGGTAGCTTTTGGAGCCTCCCTACGCACCATTGTCCATATCAAGGGAGCGTCCAGGGGTTTGATGCACTAAAAATTCAGTTGGTCTCAGGGGTTGGTTACCTGAGTTGGGATGGCTCCTAGGAGTTTTGTTGTTGATGTGGAATGTCTAGGTGGTGTGTTTCTATCGATTCCAATTACTTAAGGTGACTTAGGAGGTTGAATCCCATTATAATGGCTTATCATCGCATAATTACCTATGTTGGACAATTACCTGGGTAGATGTGAGATGAGGGTGTTACATTTGCTCCCCTCCATTCTTCCAAGGTCAAGTATTTGTCCAATCTTTCTAAAACAAGAGATTTCCCCTTTATTTGATTGTTCCCTGTATATTTTCCATTTATGGGTTGGACATTAATCAACTTATTATTTGATATAAAATTATAGAAGATGGATTCCTTATTTCCTTGGGGTCATACCATTTTTCTCTAAGGGTTTTTTTGCAAAATTTAAATATCCACCTAAAATCCAAGGCCCATTCATGAAGGCCTCCAATTTTTCAAAAGCATTAGCAACCAATTTTATTTTAGAATGGAAATGATCACACAATAAATTTTTGTTAAAAGATAAATTGCTCCATTTTCTATCCTTTACTTTTAAGGTTGTCCATAATTTCCCAATAAAAGCAATTCATGCCTCCATAAATGTAGGGTTAATCTCTTTGCTTATTTGGAAGTCTTAAACCTCTCATATTCCAAGACAAAATATTCAAAAATAAGAGAAAATGATGTTAATAATAGTGGATTTTTACTAAGGGGTGGTAGGAATGGGAGCGGTTATCTTTTGCCATCAGGAACATCAGTATTCATATTCTTTTGGGGTCTGGGTGCAACAAATAATGAACTAAATTTTTGGTATTATAGCAAGGTTTGGAGATCACCATTACTAAAGTATATATATATATATATATCCTTTTTAAATGCATGCTCTAAGTTTAAAATATATAACTGACATTATAAATTAACAAGAAGGTTTTAAGAACACTTCATGCAAGATTATTCAATCTTTTAGTTCAACATAAATTATTTACCAATAAATGCAATAATTATGGATTAATTACAAACAATACATTACATAGGTTATATCGTGAATATTTTCAACATGTCATCTATATATATATATATATATATATATATATATATATATATTATAATATATATACACACACACACACACACACACACACACGCACTACTCTAACTGATCTAAGTAAAATCCAGAAAATTGTTAAGCATGCTAATACACATGGTGCTACTGTTCTTGTAGATATTAGTAAGAAAATCAAAGAAAATTGTACTTCTGATCATCCTAATGCATTTTGGTCCAAGGAGAAATATTTTATCTCTCTTCCATTCAAAAAACAAGGCACAATTATGGCTCAAAAAGCATCTACAAATCATATGAGCCCTTTAGAACAAAAATTGTGTAATAAAGAAATCCAAGATCTGCTGCTCAGAAAGCTTATTGAACCTTGTAAAATTTCATGGGCATGTCCTACATTTTATGTCAAAAAACACTTTGAGAAAAAAATGAGGGAAAAAGAGACTGGTTATAAATTACAAGGCTTTAAATGAAGCATTAATGTCGATCAGGTATCCTCTCCCCAATAAAGAGTTACTCTTATCCATAATTGCTAAAGCAAATGTTTTTAGCAAATTTGATTTGAAAAGTGGATTTTGGCAAATTGGGATTATCCCAGAGGATAGATACAAAACAACCTTTGTAGTACCAGGTGGACAATATCAATGGACTGTCATGCCCTTTGGCTTAAAGAATGCTCCCTCAGAGCTCCAGAAAAGAATGGAAGATATCTTCAAAGAATTTCCTTTTATTATTGTATATATTGATGATCTTCTTGTCTATAGCAGAGATATTGCATAACATAAAAGTCATTTAGAGAGTTTTTATCAAACAATCCATCAACATGGACTTGCCCTCTCTAATTCTTCTGACAAATTCATCATTGCCAAAACCTACATTGAGTATTTGGGATTGTTTATATCTCGAGGGAAAGTCGAATTATAGTCCCATGTTCTACATTATTTAGCTAATTTTCTAGATATTCTCCTAGACATCAGAATTGTACAAAGGTTTTTGGGATGCTTGAATTATATAAGACAGTTCTATCCTGAAAAAGCAAAAGATACAAAAGTTCTACATCATTGTTTAAAAAAGGGAAGCATTTGGTCTGATCAAATGACTCAAGCAGTTAAAAATATCAAGGAAAAAATTGAGCAGCTACCACCTCTCACTGTTCCTCAGGAAGATCTTCCTTTTATGCTAGAAACATATGCATCAGATTGTTGCTGGGGGGAAATCCTTTTACAGAAACATGGGAAAAGAGAAGATGTTTGTGCTTCCACTTCAGGTACACTTTCTGATCCAGAATTAAGTTACCCATCTTCACATAAAGAAATTCTTGTTGTAAAGAAAGGAATTAAAAGGTTCAAATTGTTCCTCAAGAGTACCCATTTTACAGTCAAAACTGACCTCAGGCATATGAAAGGAATGCTCCAAAACAAAAGACTTTTAGAACAAGGTAACTCCAGGATTATGAGATGGGCTCTTTGGCTAGATGGATATGACTTTGATATAATTTATAAAGCAGGCAAAGAAAACTATCTTACTGATCTTATGAAAAGAGAAGGATTAGACAGACCAGAGAAAGTAGCAATCAAGAAGTTTGAAATGGGAGAAAGCTCCTCCTCCTCTAAAAAATCTTGTGTGGAATTATGTCCCCAATGTCACTATTCATTTTGCATAGATTGTCTTCTAGTTAATATTAAAAGGTTGCCCACTGAAATTCAAAATATTATCATTCAGAAGTGGTTTTTCTCTATTGATGCCAAAATGGGTTACAACGTTCCTCTTGCCAATATAAATAATGTTCATATTTATTTTGGGTCAGTTATGCATCCATACAGAAGAATTGTATATATTTTTTGACCCAACATTGAATTGGTCAGATTATTTTTGTATTCTTCAGACAACCATAATTTATGAGAGAGTTTCCATAATTATGTATTGTGAGGATGTTGTCTCCCCATTATGTATTTGGAGCAATTGGATGAATCTATTAATGGCTTCATTTGTTCCAAGAAAATAAGACCAGGGAAAGCTAACTCAGTTTATAACTCTGTTAATTCTCCATCAAGACATGAAATATGGGGCTGAAAGATATGACATATTTGAGTTTGATTTATTGTACAAAGGTATAGGTCTAGTAGATCTTGAAAATGGTTCTTTCAGAATGCAATTAAATTACATTGGAGAAGTGGGCATCCCTCCAGGTTCTTTAGATCCATACATGGACTTCTCTGCTTTTTCTACCAACTTTGGTAGCGAACCTCCATGGTTACAAACTCTACCAGGATTGGATTTAGACAGGTTTGTCGAAGAATATGATTCTAGTCCTAACATCAGTGATTATGATACAGACCGAAGTCATAAAGGAGAATTGTAATTATTGGAGGTCCTCTGTATATAAATTTTAGTACAAATCTTTAATAAATAAGTTCAGGCTTTTATGGGTTCCTCTTGTCAGGAATCTCGACTTTGTATCCCATCACTTTACTTTCTGTAAAAATTCTCCACTATTGTACAGGCTTTTGTGGGTTCCCCTTGTTAGGAATCTCCACTTTATTTCAGATCATATTACTATTGAGATCTTTAGGAAAGATTCAGAGTTGGGAGGATGTTGATTGGGAGACCTCTTTGTTTCCTATATATGGAAGCAAGAGCCTTTGTCCAAGACACCTTTTTTTCCTACCGATATTTGCATGTAATAGAAGCTCTGTAATAGAAGTTTTTCTTTTATTTTGACTATCTCTGTGCGTTTATTTCTACTTTCTTGGTTTTGCAACTATCTGTGTTGATCATCTATTTGTGTTCTGTATCTCTTGGTATCTCTTGGTAATTCTTGGTATCAGAGACAATATCCATATTCCTGATATTCGGAGTGAAGGAAAAGAACAATCTGTGCGTAGAAGAACCACCGGGAGCTTGTAAGTCCACGATAAGTCTCGTTGTTGCCGAAGGATAGGCGTTAGGGCGTTGGGAAGATTACTCCTACTGTTGCTCTACCACCAAGTGTTTCTATTTCCTTTATTCTCATTAATATAGCTAGTAGTTCCAATTTTGATTTCTCAGCTAAGACATGAAAAGCAGCTCATGAGAAAAGATGGTCATGGTTAACTAAGTATATTAGTAATGATCAGAAAGATTTTTTGTTTGATGATGAAGTAATTGAACAAGAATTCAATCCCCAACCCAATTGGGAACTACCTTCAATCGAAATTGATAAAATTTACAAGTTACCCATCTTTCAGTTTCGTGTTGCTACTCTCTTCAGGTTTTCTTCTATAAATGTTCTAGTTTCAGTAGGACAGAGTGTCTATCAGATTCCTTTAATCAAGAAAGAAGATATTGAATGGGGTTTGGGTCATGGATATAAATAAATTCACATTGGACTCATTCAGTTTGGTATCAACCCTCTAGTTAGACCAGGTTTAAACAATTCATGCCTTACGTGTGTTCTTGACACCAGACACAATAAGTTTGAAGATGCTCTAATTGGTGGTTTTCAAAGCCCCTTAAATAATGGTCCAGTTTGGTCTTCAGTGGTTCCTCGATACCAAGCGTCATTAACATGCCCATATATAAATGATTTTCTGCAAGCATATATTCAGTTTCATGGGTATGACACTGCTCCCTAGTCACAGATAGTGCAGTTACAGTTGCATGTATGTATTTGATTTGTTTCTTCAAGTATGCCTCCTTTAAATCCTAGCTTGTCACAAAGAGCTTTAAAATAAGGCGTTATTGTTGGCCCTGGAAAAACAACTCCCTTGCAGGTAGGGTTTTTTTTATCTAAGTTTACCATCTGAATGGAATAGCCAATACACTCTGATGTCACAGAAATATCCACAATTTGTTGATACTTCATCTACACAGTTAAAGACTATAAAAAAACCAGATGGTCAGTCCTCCAGATTACCTTGCCAAGTTCATATTTC
This sequence comes from Pinus taeda, assembly GCA_000404065.3. NCBI lineage: Eukaryota > Viridiplantae > Streptophyta > Pinopsida > Pinales > Pinaceae > Pinus > Pinus taeda. The sequence continues at coordinate 179,224 of APFE030026325.1, forward strand.
ATCACTAGTTTCTAAGTATTTGAATAGGCATAAGAATAATCCATTAGCGGACTGCATTTACTGCAATAAAGATAAAGCAGAGAAAACAAAAAAACAATACTAGACAGTGGTAACAACTCACCATTTAGGACATCATCCAAATTGTCTTGAATGTATCATGCCTCCAGCAAGAGATCTATGTATGATCTCCCTTCCCAGAGAGAAGCCAAGAAATAGAATGGAATTACTAGAAAGAATATTAGATCCAAGTAATAGCACACCTAAATTCAAGGATGGTGTTGTACAAAGTGATCTTCAGTTTTTGCATTATAGAACAGTTATAGATCTAGAACCTTCTGAATTCACTAAAATGAAAAACTATGGTAATTATCAGTCGGTTTGCATAGCCTAGAACATAGATGACTTAACCAGGGAACTGGTTGAAGTCAAAGAACATGTCAGGAAAATTCACCAGAGTATTGATACCATGTATGCTTCTCAAGATACATAAGAAAACCAGCTCAGAATAATCAATGATCAATTAGGAGTAATAAGTAGAGTTGTAACTAGCTTTGAAGCATTTATAGTCAAGTCTGACAGCCCTCCCAATTATTCTGAGATAGAAGAAGAAGGCCCGAAGTTCACATTGGCCAAATCTATTGGAAATTCACAAAAACTCTCACTTAAAATGATGGATAGAATTGATAGCAAGCTATCTGCTTTAGTTCAAGGAATTAGCTTAGCTTGAGAAAAGCTAGATCTACTAAAAAAAAATTGAAAATTTCTATACTATAGAAATCAAGATGGCAAGTTAGTCAGGAGATGAAGGGTCATCAAATCCCCCAAAGAACAAGGACGCGGACCAGTTTTGGTTCCTGGTGAAAGATGAATAGGAAGCTCAAGGCGTTACAGATGATCACTTGAAGAAGGCAACATTGGTTAGTGCGCTGTAGGAGCGCATGCTAACCTGGTACATTAAGTACTATAATGATAACCCAAACACTGGAGTGGCAGACATCCAGACCGCGCTGAACAAAGAATTCATTAGGCCTAAATCTGAGGCACAATTGATTATGGAGTTCAAATATAAATCGCAATGAAGCCAGGTGAGACCCCTTGGGAATTAGATCAGAGGTTGAAGTTTCAGATTCGCGAAGCTAATATGAACTTGACAGATGGACAACATCGTGAGTGGTTTGTGGCTTTGCTCTTGCCACACCTAAGGGTTGCATTGTCACAACAGAAGATAATGACTCAGGCAGAGGCCTTGGAGATTGCAATGAGACTGCATGAAACACTGATGTAAGATCTAAATCTAGAGGTTCAATAGATCCATGTACAGTTGAAGAATCTGTGCCTTGAGATGAAAAGTTTGAAGCAGAATAGAACAAGTCAACTAGAGGTGCACGGAGAGGTATGGTGCTTGAAATGCAAGGGCCAGGGGGGCATGACAAAGACCATTGCCTGGTCTTTCAAAACTACATGGCAGGAGGAGGACCGGTGCCTTTGAGGCTAGAAGCTCAAGCAGGACCAAGCGCAGGGCCTGCATAGTGGTGCACTATATGTCAGGTAGCAGGAAAACATGCCACATATAACTGTCATTTGCTACAGAAGTTTGTACAAACACCACAACAACTATTCTGCAACTTTTGTAGGTCACTAGGGCATGATGAGTGCAACTGCAGGAGCTATGAATTGATAATGGATAGAACACCCACCTATAGGGTTTAGGAAGAAACGTGGCCCCATGACCAAAGTGCAAGGATGGCATGAATAGACTTTCAGGGGCGTGGACAAGGCTAAGGCAGAGGAGGACCTGGTAGAGGTCTCGTACAACTGATTTTCTACAATTGCGGAGGACCAGGACACTATGCCCACGATTACACTAACCCAACGCGTTCGTCATCCAAATATTGCACTCTGTTTGATCATGACACAGAGGATTGTCCTACACTGATAGTGAGGATACGCAACAAAGGGGCGCTACCACCTTAGCCGACACAAAACCTGGAGATGATGACGTATGAGCCCTGCGTAAAGGATCTGAATGTAAATATAGTTCTCCTAAGTGGAATTGCAACAGGAGATGATAAGGGGAAACAACCCGAAGACAATGCATGGGTTCTTAAAGCTACGGTGAAGGAGGCTGAATTCGATTTGGAATGCCCATGCAAAATGTTCATGGAAGTGAAGAAGAGTTTCGCTAAGGCCTCCACCTCAAGGAGCAAGGATAAGCCTGATCAAGAAATGGACCCTTCTATGCTTACGACCTTTCTGGAAAACTGCATGAAGTTGCTACGCGACAACAAGGCTATGAAGGGATTACATGAGCTTATAAATAGATGCATTGGAAACACTCTTGGTGAACCGCGCGTGGTACGAAATATTGGTAAGCATAAAACAAGGACAGGATGGGAGATGAGACTGACCGTGCAGATAGGAGAGTATGAGATGGATCAGGTTATTTTGGATCTGGGGTCAGACGCAAATGTCCTACAGAAGCAGACTTGTGAGTGGATGGGAAGACCCGCGCTGTAGTGGTCTTCAATTTAGTTAAGGATGGCAAATCAATAGAAGATCATTCCCATGGGGCGACTGTAAGGGGTCACTATAGATATTGAAGGCGCGACCACATTGGTTGACTTTGAAGTACTAGAAATTATGGATGATAGCAACCCCAACCTTGCGCTCCTTGGCATTGATTGGGCTACTGATATGAACAGGGTAATCAACCTAAAGAAGCGAAAGATTACATTTGAGAAAAAATCGCTCCACATAATAGTACCCCTAGATCCTGTTGAAGTATCGTGCTATATTGAACTAGTCCATGATTATGAGAGTAATGACGATATGGACTATATCTATAAGATAAAGACAGGAGACCAAGATTGGGTGAATCCAACAACGGATGGATGAATTACATGGGATCACAAGAGTCCCTGCACCTCAGACTCTGATGAGGAATTAGAGCACTAGTAGAATCAGTTACATGAAGTAACCACACTGAGCTATAACATGATGACCCAGTCATTGCACTGTGTGTCGTCAGAGGTAATAAATCTGCCCACTTATGATGGCCTAAATGATGTAGATATATTTTTGGATGCATTCGAATAGGAGGTACTAGAGAAGTAGTGCTTCCAAGCTTTGTATTGGGAACTGCGTGCTACGCCTGCAAGATGGTGGGGTATGCACAACGATAGCTTTGATGATTGGTGTGAGTGTAGAAGGATGATGAGAACATGCTTTGGGAAGCTGAAGGTACGAATCATGGAAAAATATGATGGAAAGGATGATCCATGTAGGCACTTGGCCAAATGGGCTCAGGGTTATGGAGAGAAGCCCCAACCTGAGTGGGTGCACTTGTTCTGTCACACCCTGGATGTCATCCTGATGAACTGGTACTTAGAAGCGGAGCTCCACCATGGTACAAGTGAATGGAATATTCTACACGAGGGATTCATAATGAAATTAAGCTTTGAAGATGGGTTTGAATGCATCAACGAGGCACTATAAGAAGTAAAAGCAACAATCTTTAGGATACCACAGGATCCTTTGGACCTGATTCAGCCTGAGGCACTATAAGAAGTAAAAGCAACAATCTTTAGGATACCATAGGATCCTTTGGACTTGATTCAACCTGATTGGGATACTTAGCTGAGTCACATGCTGGAATGCTAAAACGTAACTGCTGAAGAAGAAGACAAGCATCCACGAAATGTTAACATCCCCAAAACAGAAAGTCACTGCGAGGTTGAAGGACCGTGGATTAAGAATCCTGATATAATTGCGCCATTGAAAATGAAACAAGTAAATATTGGTATGGAGGTAAAGCCCAAGTTCGCGAAGATTGGATATAATAGGATGACGCGACAATGGTTAAAGTCACTGAATTGGTCCATGAATACCATGATTTATTCCCTACCAAGTTTACGGATTTAAAAGGGATAATTGGGGACCTAGGTGTTATGAAGATCACGTTGAAGCCCGATAGGAAGCTGGTTAAGAAAAGACCTTATCGTCTCAATCCGAAGTATAAGGAGAAGGTCCACTTAGAGCTAGACAAGATGCTTGCAGCAGGCATCATTGAGCCTATGGAAGAATCTGATTGGGTAAGCCCAATGGTGGTATAGGAGAAAAAGTAGAAGGATGAAATAAGGATATGTGTAGATCTCAGGAATTTGAATGACGCCTATGTACATGATCCTTTCCCAACTCCATTCACTGATGAAGTGTTAGACAATGTAGGTGGTCAGGAAACATATTCCTTCATTGATGGGTTCTCTGGGTACCATCAGATCAAAATCGTGCCAGAGGATAGGAGCAAGAAAAACGTCGTGACTGAGTGGGGGTGTTTTTGGTATATTGTAATGCCTTTCATATTGAAGAATGCGCTTTCTATTTTTTCGCGCGTAGTCGTTGCGGCATTCAAGGAATTTATTCACAAGTTCCTAGAAGTATACTTTGATGAGTGGACTGTGTTTGGGCTAGTGAAATGCCATGTAGCAAGCTTGCGCCTCATGTTGGATACTTTTCAAAGATACTAGATCGTGCTCAATTAGAAGAAACTCACGGGTATGACTGATCGCGGAGCCCTGGAAGAGAGGCTTGCACATCTCGCTGACATTGAGGAAGAGAGATTTCTAGCTGGATTTCACGAACAAGTCCAAAAGAAGTGCAAAAAAGCATGGCATGATTGGCACATTAAGGTGCGCACCTTTAAGGTAAATGACTTGGTTTTGTTATATGACAACAAGTTTGATAAATTTCCATGGAAATTTAGAATGCACTAGTTAGGACCCTATGTCACTAAAGAGATTACCGACGTAGGAGTGGTACATTTGGTCAAATTGAATGGAGATCCCTTCCTAGGAAAGGTGAATGGCAATCGCTTGAATCCATACACCGGTGGTCCGGCTATGTGACTATATGGAGGTAGCATAGAATTAGCACTCCGGGTAGCTGAAAGGAGGCATGGGACTTTAAACTACACTGCCTGAGTTGGGGATCTGCGCAATTGAAGGATTGTGCGAAGAAAAGAAGTGTCGCAGGGTACGCGATAGCAAAAAGGGAGATGCACTACCCAGGAATAAATCGTGTAGGTCATCCAGAAAGTGACTGTTAAAGTCATTGTTCATGATTTGATGGGAGAAATGTGGCCAAATGGAGTGGGCGACTGGCATTTAAGATGAAAGTTATGGGTCAGATCCTTGAAAATTTGTCACCAATATGGCATTAATGAATTGAAATTTGCAAGAACGGTCGGATTTGAATTCAAAATGCCCTATAAATTACAGGTGGCTGACCAATGAAAAACACTTGGCATTTCAAGAATTGAGTTGTTGAGCTCTCAAGTGCACATGAATCGTGAGCACTAGGTACTGAAGCAGAGGAGTCGGTGTTGGAAATTGAGATGGAGGTAGAAGTAGCTACTCCAGAGGTTGCTGAAGTATTAGCCAAAGTCCCCAAATCACCAAGGATGCTAAGACCAAACTCGACCCCAACCAAGGAGAGCGCGAAGGATAAAAAGGGCAAGTAACTTGCAATACTGGTGCACACATCGCCAAGAAGAAACACACCAAAGCCTACCAAACAGGAGAAGGGCAAAGCCATTAATTTGGAGCTAGAGGAGGAAGAAATCAAAGACATCTCGATGGATGATGAGGATGTTGGAGTAGATGTGGAGGAAGTTGAGGCCCACGGTGCTGACCCTATCACTCGGTTTCCTGAGTATGTCCCTCTACGGAAGGGCAAGGCCAAGGTGCATATTGATGAGAGCAAGACCCCCTTGCAAACCCTTCTACTATCGGATGAGACTATTTTCGAAGGACCGCGCTTAGCATGGGTTCCATTGTTAAAACTCAAGGAGTAGGACTTGGCTGATCATGAGAAGTTCCCACACCTGGCGACTGAGTAGTTGATGCATTGCATCATCAATACAACTACTGAAATGACCGCATTGGATCCGCGGAGGTGGCTTAGAGGAGTAGACAAGGCAGGGTTGCTCAACCTGCTTTGGGTGATGCACTACAACCGCACCTCAGTTATAGTATTAGTCATCAAGCAGTTGCTATTCTTGGTGAATGTTGGGTGTCTGTGGCTGGAGGAGTCAATACCCATCACTGATAGATTGATCCATAGTATCACGTGGTTGCCCTACACAGGAGAAAATCCAGCCATGATATTTGGCGGAAAACGTGGTGAGAAGGCCTTGGTGGAGGCCATGAAAGAGAAGTTTGAGTTGGTAGAGAAGTCGTGTGGATATGCCATATCCAACATCTGTGACCCTGCTGTAAAGGTGGCTACACAGATTTTAGCAGGGAAGGTGATGAGGAAGTGTCACACCGATGAGGTGTTGATGCTTGTCATCCAGCTAGTAGCCCAATGCGTTGAAGGAGTCTAGTTCAACTTGTTAGACTATCTTTGCAGAGAGTTCCTAGCAAACTACTACGAATCACAGGAGCTCAGCAAGACATTCCACTACGCGTGGCTCTTGTTGTCGATTGTGCTGGTAGCATGGGAGCTGCCAGAGGACAACCAATTCCCTTTGGTCGTGCCACACCTACTAGAAGCAACGAAGTACGCTTCGCTGTGGGCGACCAAGGATGCGTAACGAATCAAGGATAGCAAGATATTCTGGATCTTGATGGAGATGAACATTTGCATGGCTATCAATCGCAAACCGCGGTTTTCGCCTACGATGTTTGCCAACCTACAGGGCTATGTAGAGTTCAAAGAAGATTTTTCACCATGTGGCCATCAGGGCACAGAAGGAATCTACGTAGAAGTGGTATGACTTGCCTTGGCAATGGATGACACCATTGATGCAATACTTGATTGATGGCTGGCATAGTGGCACACCACAACAGACTTGGCGGTGGGAGGGAGAAATTCTATCACGTAGATAAAGAAGGAGGAGGCCAAGCTAAAAAATGATGCAGCTAGCCGAAAAGAGAAAGAAGGAGGTCGTTGACAAGGCTCGGGTGGAGCACGATGCCACTCAGTAGGTAGAAAAGCAAATAGGAGGAACATAGCGAGGCTCTGACAAAGGCGGAAGGTCGCCTTCACCTGAGACAGAGGAGGAGACAGACAAGAAAACATAACAACATGACGTGGACCCATAGGCGACGTCCACCCGAATCAAGCATCCAAGGGAGCAAGAGAAAGGAGGGTCTAGGAAGAAATGAAAGGCTACTAAAACATCAATAGACCCAATCACCCTCATCGAGGGTGATTTGCGTGACATCGGTGACACGGTGCGGGATGTCATCGTGAAGGCCCTACAATAGTTTGAGCAGCAACAACAACTAGTATTCGGGGCTATCCAGACACGTCTATAGGAGTTGCATACCCACACGTCACAAGCTAGCACGGTGTCTACCAGCCTTGCTATCAGCAGTTTAGAAGCTGGCGAGATGCTGCGCGTGAAGGCCTCCAGTGTGACAGTGCTGCCTGATGGAGCACTAACCATGAAGAATGAAGCTAACAGGCCCATTGTCAGCACACTAAAGGTAGTAGGGTTGAATCTGGCAGTGCTCTCTGGTGAAGTACTCCACCTATTGTAGGATGGGGTGATTGCAGAATTGAGTTCCCATGAACACCGCGCCCTACAGGTGATCAACGAGCAATAGATTAACAATGAGTAGATGACACTATGACAAGACTCCGCCATCGCCACTGTGACCGAGGCGACCAACCAGAACAAGCGTATAATGCAGGTCATTAAGGAGGCATGCCGAATGGTCCCAGATTTGGTCATTACTGAGGAAGAACTAGTCGAGGTGCACGTCTGCAAGCTGGCCACGGGGGTGTGTGACGCTCATACATAAATGGCGAGGGTTCAGTTGGAGTTGAATATGAAGATCACAGAGTTACAGTTGAAGGCCCAACCTTCAAATCTGCCAAAAGTAAAGGAGCAGTGGGCGACTACTGTCACAGAAGCAATAGCGATGGTTGACTGTGCAGTAGCAAACTACACACAACTTTTTGATTAGTTGTTTGAGGTCCTGACAAGCTTGTAGGAGGACCCTAATGTACAACGGCTGGAGACAGAATCACGTGAGCTACAACTGCACTATGATGAAATAAAAGGCACAATGTGAACCATCACGCTCACACAAAGATTGAGGAAGTTGTAGGAGGCCAAGCGGCTGAAGGAACACGTGGATGCAGCGTTGCACAAGGAAGTAGTTCTGCAGCCCTGGTTGGATGAGGCTTACATGGTGACAACCTCTATTGAAGGAAAGCTTGCGACTCAGCAAAAGCTTCAAGCCGATAGTTTAGTAGCAGTGATTGAGAAAATGGTTGAAGAGACGAAGCAGGTGGCTGCACAGTGCACTACTAAGGTTGCGGTCATAAGGGTCGAGCTGGGAGGTCTTAACTCTAAGATCTCCATGCCTGCTGAGTGACTCAAGGGCGAGTCACGATGTTTGTGTTGGGGGCCTGTTGGGAATGTGATCCCCCAAGGATAGTTTTGGGGCTAAAATCCCATGCTTTGGGTCAAATTTTGTAATAAAATTGTAAAGTCTTTGCATTTTGTGGTTGCGGAGAGCGAAGGTGTCATGAGTCATAAAGGGTTTTCCACCCTTAATTTTGTAAAGTAAAGTTGACTAGAGCTAAGTAAGCTCGCTCCAAGTAGTTCGGAGAGGAGTCATAAGTGGTAAGGAGTCTTGAGCGATAAGGAGGAAAGTCTAAGTTTCGGGTCGTACCGTAGGTAGAGGCTTTGTAGTTGAGTGTGCAGAGGCGTAGGGTAGAAGTCCGTAGCTGAGTGCATGGACCCTTGTAGCTGTGTGCACATGGAGGATAGAGTCTGTAATCATCTGAAGAGATCAATAAAGATAAGCATTCTACAAATTCTATGTCTTTGTTTCCTGTTAATGCATCTTGTCATATTGTGTATAAATTTTAATTATAATGTTTATGCGATGCGCGAATGTATGTAATTACGTTGGATAATTGAACACAATTAAGGATATCTATTTACACAGGGTTAACTGTGATTGTTTAATAAGATAAGTAAGACACTTAAGCTAGTATGCAAATATGTTCTATACGCTACTTTAGCAACGCAAAAGTGCATGAATCACAGGTCAAGGCTAGGGGAATATCAATCATACCCCTTCGCGAAGGCACTAAAGGGCGAAATAAAGGGCTAGACTGTCAAAGCCCTAGAACTTAATGATTTGCGTGAGAGCAGGAATAGAAGGAATAAATCAACATCACGACCATCTCAGGGTGCGGAAATTTGGTTCCAGCATCCCCCCATACTGCTTTGGGTCAGACTTTGATCCGCACTCTACAGGATGATTCCAAAAGGGCCATTAGTGTAGGTATTTGTTTGGCTAACTAATGCTGAACCCGGGTCAGGCCCCACGAAGCCAACACATGAAAAATGTGATTGAAATCACGTTTTTTTCATGTATTTCTCATTTTTCGTGTAGTAGGGTCTATCAAAAGTATGCAACATGGATACTCCTTGGATGAGGAATCAAATTATGCATCCAACAATTGCTGTACACAAGGAGATAAGTTGAAAATACAAGTTGAAAAAGTAGTTTTATTATTTTTTATTATTTTTATTTTTTTACTCCAAAAATGATGAATCATCCCCAATGGTTAACATCATCATCTTGAATCCTATTGGTTCTTAAAAAGTTTATTTTGGTTGTACATTTTTCTTAGGAGGCCCATTTTAGACCTCAAAAGTCCCCTAATGCTTAGGAGCTAAAATCTCCTCATCCACATGTAGCTTAAGCTCCTTCTCAAGAGAAACTCGCATGGCCTCCTCCTCATCGCATTTAACATCCCTGCAAACCATTGTCATCTTGTTGGTTGACAAGTACACCCGATATTTGTGAGGTGTATCCATGTACCCAACAAATATCCATAACTTTGTTGTCGGATCAAGCTTCTTTTGTGCATCTTTGGTCACATCGTAGAATACCAATGACCCCAAAATCCTGAAGTGACCAACATATGACCTCTTACCGGAATAAGCCTCCTCTTGTGTCTTTATCTCAAGTATCCGTTGTGGGCTACAATTCTAAACATAAATTGTTGTGTTACATGCCTCAACCCACAAGTGTAGTGGTAGGCCTTGATCATTCAACATCGCCCTCACTGCTCCTACTATGCTTCTATTCTTCCTCTCGGCCACCCCATTCTGTTGAGGGTTATGGGGTGCCGTCAACTCTCGTTTAATCCCTTCCACTGCACAGAAGTTCTTAAACTCGTTTGAGACATACTCACCACCGTTATCACTCCATAGAGATATTTCTCTGCTAATGCTTTAAACTCACAAAACTTTGTGAAGGTTTGATCATTTTTTCTGCATGAAAAATATCCAACATTTTCAAGAACAGTCATAGATAAATATAACATAATACATGTGTTTGGTCATGGATGCTGTCGAGAATGGTCCACACACATTTGAATGGACTCGCTCTAGAATAGCCTCTGCTCAACTATCTCTGTCGTGAAAGGAAGACTTGGTGTATTTTCCCAAAATACACCCCTTGCATGTATCAACTTTCCCAAACGTACCTTTGGGAATACCGGTAGAGATCTACTGCAATATCTTCAAAGCCCCATGATGGAGGTGTCCCAATCACCTGTGCCACAACTCGCCAACATCTCAGATCTGCACCCTTTCTACTTTTGTGCTCAAAGCAACACACTCCTCTACCTCCAACTTATATATATTCTTCACCCGAATCCCTATCTTCTTTACTTGACCCCTGGCTATGTGTCAAAGGAACGCCTTTCCTTTCGAGAAGATCACATCATAGTCTCTATCCTCAAGCATGGCAATGAATACCAATTTCTTATTCAGCTTGGGCACATATATAACATTCTTCAATGTGAGTGGAGCCCCATGCTCCCTATGAAAAGTAATCATGTCCAATCCAGTAACACTATACTTCCTGTCATCACCCATCTCGATATGCATTTGGAGATCTCTCTCCTCTAGGTCACTGAATAAATCTTTATCACCAATCATGTGGAATGAAGCTCCACTGTCTAAGTACCATGCACTTCCCATCATTGATGACACCATGCATGCAATGACGGAAAATTCCAGTTCGAATTGAGAGGCCAAAGCCACACCCACCACTCCTCCTAAGGACTTCTTTTTGGACTTCTTGAGTGGACAATTTGTAGAAAAATGGCCCAGATCATGACAATGAAAGAACTTAACTTTCTTCATGCCTTTCTTCTTACCTCCATGATAAGAATCTGATTTGGAAGGGGAATATTTCCCTTTCCCCTCCTTCGTCTTAATCGCTAAGGCACTATTCTCTTCATCATTAGTCTTTGATGAAGAGCCATCCCTAGTTTCTTCATGTCTTTCTTCTTACCTCCATGATAAGAATGTGATTTGGAATGGGAAGATTTCCCTTTCCGCTTCTTTGCCTTAATCTCTAAGGCACTATTCTCTTCATCATAAGTCTTTGACGAAGAACCATCCCTGGCGTTCCTCGTAATCTCCTCTTGCATCAAATCCAACCACAGTCATTCCCAATATGGAAGCTTCTCCCGACCATTGACAGAGTCCTAATAACTATGTCAAATCTTCGGGATTCCTAGAAGAGAAATACTCACCATATCATCCTCGACAACCATGATTCCAACACTTCCAAGTTCATCATGACACTGAGTGAACTTGGTCAAGTATTTTGGAATCATCTCGCCTTTCTCCATTTTAATTTTTTGAATTTTATCTTCCAGTGCTAGTTTCCTTTGGTCACTGTTGTTTTGATACGAGTCCTTCAATGCTTTCCACATAGCATACAGATTTTCCTTGCCATGGAGACTCAAGACAATGTGGTATTAGCTTCGCCTTCACCACACACGTCTTCCATTCGACCAAATTTTATGCATCCAATGTTGTTGGCTTAGGAATTTCTTGATCAACGAAATCCTTCAAGTCATTATCCTCTAGCACAACCTCCATTCTATCCCTCCAGGCTATAAAATTCGAGTTGCCTTCCAAGACATACTCGAGCCACAAATCGTAGAACGCCATCTTCCAATCCTGAAGTATGTATTGTAAATTTGAATTTCACCTATAACCCAAAACTCAAAACTTTGAAGTCTCCTCTAGTATATTGTTCTCGGCTCTGATACCATGTAGAAAATCTCGTAGATTCACAAGTTCATGCAATTTACTAAAGCATAGGACAAGAATCTACTTCTACTATCAACTAGCAGAAGCCAATAGATCGATGAAAACAATATGAACAAGAAGAAGATAAATCAATGGCACATAACATAAGATGTATCTGGGGAAATTTACTGCTCAAAACCCCACTATCTGCATTACATATATCAGAAATATGAGTGAAGATACAAAGGTTGTTCTCACTAGAACAATTCCGCACAAGTATGCTCAACTCCCTTAGCTCACAAGCTAGCTCTTGGCCGACACTTAGCCAATTTTGCAGCTCTCCAAGCCCCTAATCTCTTGCCCAATTCCTAGGATGAATAGCCTGTATTTAAAGGGAATTCATGCTTCTAAAAATTTGCAACCCATACATAGGATCAATCTCTGATGTATGCATGATATTTACACTCAAGTAAATAATACAACTGATAGTGCACTGTCCCTGCACTCTAGCCTCAACTGAGTCTTTCTCAAAATCGACATGCATGAGTTTCTAATGAGGGAATATTCAATTAACTAGAGTGACACTTGTGGATGCACTAGTGCACCAACTAACTTTTAATTATATATTAGTTCCTCAAACAATTTGGAACTTATTTTAAATTAACTCAATAAACTAAGTGATCTAATTTCCAACTCAATTTAAACTCATACTGGACCCCTGAACATATACATGACTACAGAAAGACTTCCAACTTGAAATTCCTAAGATAATTATGTTAATTAAACTTAATTAACTATTTAAAAGTTGCTATGAGAATATAATTCGATTTTAATTCTCAGTTTAATTCAAGGACAAATTAAACTAGAATTTCTTGTTGCCATTTCTCAACAAGATCCATGGCTAGAGAGATGTTGATGATGCTTTCTTATTGGTTATCCATATGCCTCATATGGATGCCCTTTCCCATTTAGTAGAGACCTAAGCCTCTTTTATAAGATTCCCTCCTCATGATTACATCACAAGTTTCATGTTATAGATTGATTTCATGGGAAGCTTGATTATATAGGCTTCCATTTGTTAGATTTATGAATGATTGTATCTCAACAAAATCCTATTGTTGCATTAGTGCTTGAGTGGTCTGTAATTTTTCTGAGTGTTTTTTTCTACTTCTAACTCTTAGAATGTCTGCATTAATGACACTTGTTTCCATGAGTTACTCAATAGGAACTAGTAAGTTTGTGTGTGAGTATGTGTGTGTGTGTGTGTGTGTGTGTGTGTATATATTTGTTCAAAGGGAAAATTTTTGAAAATGAAAATAATTAATATTATACTTTGGTAGAAATAAATTGCAAGAAATGAAAATCTCAATTCTTAAAACAAAATTGAAAAAGAACCTTAAGTTCTATAACTTGCAAAATTAAAATTGATTATCCACCTAACTATAATATTCCCTATCTATGATCTTGAAATTTCTCTATACGAAAAGAAAGATAATGCTAAAATCAAATCAAGAAAAATTGGACCATTTTTTGGCGAGTAAAAATCAATGATTATGGGAAAAAAGTCCAATAATTATCCCATAAGCATAAGTTGTGGCCCCAACAAACTACATCGCTATACCACTTAGACAAGTGAAAAAAAAATGATACCAGGTGTGTAGACAAAAAATGTTAAAATGATACAGGGTTGGCCATATATATATATATATTTTAATTAATTCCAATATATTCTATACATATATTTTTATTTTAAAAAGGTAAAATATTATACTTTAATGGTTCGTGGATAAGAGAACATAAATTATTTAATGATAAAAGAATATTATTATTATTATTATTTTTTAACTATATATATATATATATATATATATATATATATATGATGTTCTAACTCATTTACTTTCCAATTCAAAAAATTTGTTGAGGGTGTTCACCCTCCATTTTCCCATAAGCCTAAGCCATGGCCCACCTATCAACCTTTGGGAAACTGGGGAAAAGAAAGATACATGTGCAAACAAAAAACCTCCAAGGTACAGTGTCTGGTTCGTACATTCCATTCCATCACAACTATTTACTGCAAATACACAAAAGTGCTAATTAAATTGAATTTCTATCTGCAATTTAGTTAAAATGGGGACCGATAAAAGGCGTTAGTTCACCCAAGGCAACAAAATCAGCCCATGGATTGCAAATGCACCTATATGCTCTTGAGCACTTTTTAAAATCAATGAGGATACAAGTCAGTACAAGAAAGACCAAAATAACAATTTTCTCTAATAAATAGAAGCAAAGTCAACACACATTCTTCTTTGAGGGTAACATTCTTGAAGAAGTAAATGAGTATAAGTACCTCGGTATTGATTTCAACAACAAGATTAATTGGGAGGACCACAAAAGGAAGAGAATTTTAGGAGGGTGGAAAGCATTATATGATCTTAAAAACAAATGTAGAGAGTCAAAGTTATGGGATTGGAAAAGGACTTAAGTACTTTTTGGAATCCTAGTTTGTCCAACAATACTATATGGGTGTGAATTATGGGCTAGCAGTACGACCTTCCCAAAATGGAAACAAATTGAGAAAATCCAAAAACACTTGATCACGAGCATGTTCAAAATAAAAAATTTGGTTCCTTATGAGATAATGTTGAGTGAAACAAGAGTAGCTCCCATCGAAGCAATTTTTATGGTGCGTCTTATACTAAAAAGAATTGAGAAACTTGGAGTGGGTATATGGTCTAAAGTTATCTTCGATGAAGGCCTGAGTGGAAGAATTAAAACGTGGATGAGACAAAAAAATAAATGGATGAAAAGATGGGATATCCACCTCAATACTTGTCCCTCAAATAGCAAGGAATTAAATAATTTTGCTATGGATAAGTTTTGTAAGCGTATATGGGGAAAAGAGTTGGGAAAAATGAAAAAGTACTATGTTGAGGAATTCAACCCCACTTGTGGTCTCCAAAAAAAAAGTACGTTGGAGCTAGCATTTTGTGGACAACAAAGATTCTTATTATTCAATTAAGATCTAACTTGCATCAAATTCGGTGTGAAAGTAGAAGGTGGAAAAGACCTAAAGAATCTCGGGAAGAACGAATGTATACTTTTTGCACTTATGGGGCAGTGGAATTGGAAAAATATTTCATTTTAGAATGTGATTCTTTCAAAGACATCAGGGACAATTATGGAAATATGTTAGCATCAGTCCCTTGGCATTGTCTTTCCAGTGAGGGGACTGTTAGAAGATTGGGCCAACTCATCCTTAGTTTAAATAAGAAAATGACTGAATTGCAAAAGGAGAAAAATAGGGAGGTTGGGGTCCCATAGACTATTTGTAGTATCGTAGATGTTAAAATATCATTCATTCATACCAGGAATAGAAACTACGAGGTTTGTAACTAGAAATAAAGCTCAACTTGACATCTGTTTTTAAAAGAGCACGTAAGTGTCACATTACAGGTTAAAAATTGCCCAGAAATGAATTTGCAAAACAAAAATAGAAAGGAGATAGCTTGAGCTCTAGTTTTCAAAAGAGCTCGTCATAGGTTTCAAAGATGAGTTACGTTAAGCAAAAATCCATGATGATGGTAGTAGATCTGGATCTAACTATTCTACACACACATATCAATGCCATCAAATTTTTTTGAGTGATCTTTGAGTTCACTCTTAGGATTCTTACATTAGTTTATTATGGTTTTTCTCTTTGGAAATTAAATACTTGAACCCTTGACTCTACTTTGGCCATATTTACTGGAATATATTTATTTATTTCTTGAAAAAAAAAATAGTTCTTATATTAATATAAACAGTTACATTTATAGAAATTATAACTAACAATGTCTGTGAAAATAGGATCATAAAAATATGCAAAAAGACATTTGCAACAAAAGGAACATAACACTCCTAGTGCAAAACAGGGGAGCAAACCTTATAACATAAAATAAACGATCTGATCATAAAGAAAAAGGAAAATTCCAACAACACCTCAATGTGACCTCATGTAAAGAGGAAGGCCCCAGGCTAATAATGGTATCTTGCTCCAAGAACTGAAAATGAAGCTACCCAGGTAGAGTAGAAATTCCACAATTAGAGAGCTTGTCAGCACGTGAATTCTACTCCTTGAAAATATGACAGGAGATTGAGTGGAAACATGTATTCATACAGGTGATCTGGTCCAACCAGTGGCTTAGAGATGGAACAACCAGAGAGAACTTCCCCAAGGCCCAGTCAATAGTCACCTTGGAATCTCCAATGACCACAATCTCCTTCACCACAAGCCACAATGCACAACTGAGGGTACCCCATAAGGCCAACAATTCAGATCTCGTATTTGTGCCCAAACCAACATACCAGTAAAAGTTGTAGCTCTAGGAGGGCGAGATGGAGATAACTGCAACACAACCACACATCCCATCCATCGAAGCCCCATCGAAGGAATCAATAGGAAAAGTTTGCTCAAAGTGTTTGTAGGACCAAAAATGTCTATGATTCTTAGATTTATATATATGCATATGTGTGTGAGTGTGTGTGTGAATGTTGCACCAATCTCTTGCAGTTTGCACCCAAGATGTTGGTTTCACCTCTTTGAAAATTATGTGAACTGAAATCTAGACCATGCATCCCTCATAGACATTAGAATCATGAATATGTTGAATAAGCATCTATATCATAGGTTTCGTTTCAGAAATTTCAAGAATGGAAATATCGTAAGTAGGTAAATAGTCAACTACTTGCCCTCTTAATTGATTTATTTTCATGGAAAAATAGTCACACCATAATATATACAGGGGAGAGGGATAGTACTTTGAACAACTTTTTTTAATGAGAACATGGTAACAATATACACAAACATTAATTATTGGGTAACCAAGAAATGCACACCAATCGGAAACCTCTAAATGATTGGGAAACCAAGAAAAAGTGCACTCCTTTCCTTGGAAACATCTAAGAGTATAAAAGACATAAACGTCTAAAAAAACTAGGAAAGAAGGAAACATCTCAATGTTTTTTCTTTATCTAATAATGGATTTGATTCTTATGCAATATATTTTGTAATGGAAAATTAAAATAAGGAGAATATTTGCATTGTTTATAAAATTACCATCTCTCTCTCATAATAAACAATGATATTATTTCTAGAGTTATTGTGTTCTTCTCCTTTCTTGCATCTAGATTTTTATGTGATTCTCTAAATCAGTTATTCAGATATGTAGGTAAGTCAATTGGTATCAGAGCATAAGTTCTTGGAAGCCATCCACCTATTCGAAGAATTTTTTTTCTAGGGTCATACATTTCAATCCATTTAGTGGGTGAAAATCACGCCTCCCCATCAAGAGCCCTCGATTGTGGACTCAACATTATGTGATTTAGCCATGGCTCTTCAAGATCTAATTACGCTACAACAATAATGAAACCCTACAAGGAAAATGCAGCTCAATACTTTAAACTACCCAAATTCTCAGGCCAAATGAATGGTGAGGTTGTCGATTCTTGGCTCCACAATCTCTCCAACTATTTCAAAACATGTCCAACGATGGAAGAGGAAATGCAACTTAAAATTTGCAATATAAAATTGGAAGGCCTAGAATAAACATGGTGGGATACTCATCTTGAGAATATGGCCTTGGTTGTTGAACTTGGAGAACCAACAGAGACCAGATCAACACCTATCACATCTTGGGATAACTTTTTCTAGGCCTTAAGAGAACGCTTCTATTCCCCAGGATATATCCAAAATCACCTTGCCAAATGGTTACAACTTCGATGACTACTAAATTAATTAGTGAAAGCTTATTTTGATTTCTTCTACAAGTTGCACATTCAACTCCATATCTATGATCCAAAAGAGGTACTAATTATCAAATTTAATTCTCATTTGCTAATGCTTTTTCACCGAGAAGTTGAGTAGTTTGATAGTACTTCATTGTAAAAGGAATTTATCTGGGCTCTAGTTGTGGAACACAAAGTGGGTCCTCGAATATGATCTCCTCAAGCTAGAAATGGTCGGTCTCCCTCTAGTTCCTCTAATTGAGCCTATGCCTCATCCCCCACAACTCACAATACCCCCTGGTGTACATTTCATAAGACACTTGCTTTTGGATTATAAGGTACTGAAAAATATACGCGCTAACAAGACTCTTTTTATAGAGGTCGAGAAACCAAATTCCACTGCTCCACTTGCAGTTGTTTCTCTTGACAACCCTACTGAAGTGGACCCCTCTCTCATCTTCATGACTACTAATGCACAAAACACCTTTGTTTACTCATAATTTTCATATCAAACATGAGTTAGCCACTCTTATTCTTGACAATGGGAGTCAAAAGAATATTCTGGCACGAGACTTGGTTCAACGCCTTTTCCTTCCCACCAGTCCCCACCCACACGCTTATCAGCTTGGTTGGGTCCAAAATGACAGTCCTCATCTTACCATCTCAAAATGATGTATTGTAACCTTTTTTATTGGACCTTTCTGTGATACTATGGTATGTGAAATTTCTCCTCTCAATTGTGTTGATTTGTTACTGGGCATTCCATACCAATAGGCCCACCATGTTTTTTATCATGCTAAGGATTACCAATACCACTTGCATCAAAATGGGCACACCTATGTGCTGACATCCTCAGCTATCACATCAACCCAACCTTCTATTGGAAAAGCTCCCATTAAGAGAGTCAATTTAAACCAATGTGTTTCTGCTTGGTTCGGCCTGTCAAGCCAAACAACCTCACCAATTCGGTTTCTCTTGCAATGGCTCCTATACTCCAATAATTTGAAGATGCATTCACCCAACCCATAGGTTTGCCTCTAGAATGCTCTGTTGAACACAAAATCGATCTTATTCCTGGTGCTTCCTTACCCAATACCCCATCTTATCACCTTGCTCCTTGAGAGGTCGCAGAGATAGAACGCCAAATTGAACAATTGTTGACATTCGTTCATGTTCAACCTTCATCCTCTCCATGTGCATCTCCATCTTTTATTATTCCAAAAAATGATACTTTTGAACGGTGCCTCATGACAGACTACCAGGCCGTTAATAAAGCCACTGTTAAAAACCATTACCCCCTACCCCACATTGAGGATTTGTTGGACCACTTACATGGGGCTTGTTTCTTCACAAATATGGATTTGATTGCAGGCTACCATAGATTTTTCATGCATGCAACCGACACATGGAAAACTAATTTCAAAACAAATTTTGGGCTATTTGAATGGTTGGTCATGCCATTTGGACCGACCAATGCACCAACCACCTTTATGAGATTCATTAATGATGTTTTCCAGACACACTTGGGTAAGTTTTTGGTCATTTAGCTTGATTATATTTAGTTTTTGGTCATTTACCTTGATGACATTTTGGTATTCAGTAAATCTTGGGAAGACCATATTCAACATGTTCGCAACATACTTGAGTTATTGTGAGCACATACCTTCAGGTCAAAGAGAAGAAATCCTATTTTGGACAAACATCAATTCAATATTTGGGATTTATTATTGACATCATAGGGTTCGCCCAAATCCCTCTCGAGTAAAATATTTGGTGCAATGGCCAACACCTTCCAATGCACATGACCTCGAGAGCTTCATTGGAGGTATTAATTGCTACAAAAAAAATTCTCTCATTTCTCACAGTTGGCTCGCCCTTTGTACCAGTTGTCAAATCAAGTAAAGTTTATTTGGGATGCTGAATTTGAGAGACATTTTTCTCAACTCAAGAATGCATTATGCTCTTCCCCTATTCTTCGTTTTCCTGATATGATACAACCATTTGAGATGGAAACGGATGCCTCTTAATTCGCTATTGGGGTTTCTCTTAAACATGGAGGCCACCATGTGGCATACCATTTTGAGGTTCTTGCGGATGCTAAGCTTGATGATATTTAGCTTGTGGTCATTTAGCTTGATGATATTTAGTTTGTGGTCATTTACCTTGATGATATTTTGGTATTCAGTAAATCTTGGGAAGACCATCTTCAGCACGTTCCCAACATAATTGAATTATTGCGAGCACATCACCTTTAGGTCAAAGAGAAGAAATCCTATTTTGGACAAACATCAAAATTTTTCTTCACTGGAGGTATTAATTGCTACAGAAAATTTGTCTCTCATTTCTCACAATTGGCTTGCCCTTTGTACCAGTTGCCAAATCAAGTAAAGTTTGTTTGGGATGCTGAATTTGAGAGACATTTTGCTTAACTCAAGAATGCATTATGATCTTCCCATGTTCTTCATTTTCCCGATATGAATCAACCATCTGAGATGGAAACTGATGCCTCTTCATTCACTATTGGGGTTTCTCTTAAACAGGGAGGCCACCATGTGGCATACCATTTTGAGGCGCTTGCAGATGCTATGCTCATGCTAAGAGGAATTCTACAGTCTAGTGCAAGTGTTGAAGTAGTGGCACCATTATAGTCTTGGAAAAGAGACCATCCTCGATACAGATCATCATCCATTGATATTCATCAAGTCACAATGCAAGATTCAAGAGAAACAATATCTAAAGTGGGTTTCTTACTTTCAACAATTCCTTCTGGTGATTAAATTTAAGAAAGGGACAACTAATAAAATGTTTGATTTGTTAATTCGACCACCTACTTAGGTCCTACACATTCTAGAGGTGCGTTGTGCTGAATACGATTCCTGGAATATATGTGTAATGCAACTGATCCAGTCTTTGGGGACATATGGGAAGCTCTGCAATAACCTACAATCATAAACTGAACTCCCTTTCTTCATTATACCATTCGTGATGGTCGGTTGTATAAACTTAACTAACTTTGTGTGCCACAATCTAATGATCATCTCCTTCTCATCTGGGAAGCACATGCCTCTTCGTGCGAAGGGAATTTTGGCACAACCAAGACCATTCTCATTCTTCAATACCACTTCTATTGGTCTGCCTTAGCAAAGAAAGTCAAAAAATGCATTCGTGCATGTTCTCTTTGTTCAAAAAGCAAGCCCTCAAACCATAAGCATGGTTTGTATTAGCCATTACCAATTCCCTCTTGTCCTTGGGAATCAATTTCCATGGTATTTTTAAGTGGCCCTCCTACTACTTTCCACAAACATGATTTTATTTGGATAACGGTCTGTTGTTTCTCCAAGATGGTTATATTTCTTCCTTGTCATAAGACTACCTTTATTGCTTAGACCGCGGATCTCTTCTTCCAATAATTTTGGCCACACTTTGCTTTTCTAAGTAGCATTATTTCTGATCATGACTCTCTTTTTCTCAGTACATTTTGGCATACACTTTGGTCTTTTTTGGGTTTGCAACTTCATTTCTCCACTACCTTTCACCCACAAATATATGGACAAACCAAAGTTTTCAATCATAATTTGGTTCAATGCCTTTGTAGTTATTTTTCCAGAAAAAAAATGACATGATACATATTTGCACATCATTCAACATAGTTACAATAGGGCCACACACTCCTCAACTGGTTTCTTGCCTTTTGAGGTTTGTTTTGGATTTCATCCAAGTGCACCCTCTGAGATGCCATTGACTATCAACCCTTCTGGTTCTACACATCAACAACATGAAAAAAATCAACTCAACATTTCATACACTCCATATCTAAATTCCAGACTTAAGTAAATGCTGCTTTGCAAGCAGCCCAATATCACGCCAAACAGGCATGACAAGTAGCGAACGCCTTTGTCTTTTTAACTTGGAAATCATGTCTGGCTCTTTGTTGGACAAGCAACGCTTCAAGGGCCAACACCATAAGCTTCACCCTCTGCGATATGTCCCATATACTGTTCTGGAACACATTGGAAACAATGCATATCGCTTGGACTTGCCTTCCCAGCTTGGCACCCACGATGTGCTTAATGTTAATAATATCAAGCCCTTTTAACCACCTCTCCTTGAGGAATTTGTCCTAGTTCATCATTCGGTGGATAATATTCCATATTTTCATCCTCCTCTGCTCAAAGATACAATTCTCGATTCCAAGAAAAGGAATACATGCCAATAGCCATACTTATCGTATCTAGTCGGTTGGAAGGGACACACCCCATCACAGAAAAAATGGATGACTGCAAAAACATTGCAACGCACTTTCCCTCATTTGGTGGAGGAATTAGGGACACTTCTTGCTCTAAACAGGGAGGAATTGGGCAACCAAGAAAGGAACACCAATCATAAACCTCTAACTAATTGGGAAAACAAGAATAAGTGCACTCCTTTCCTTGGAAACATCTAAAAAAACTAGGAAAGAAGGAAACATCTCAATGTATTTTCTTTATCTAATAATGTATTTGATTTTTATGCAATATATTTTGTAATTACAAATTAAAATAAGGAGAATTCTTGTATTGTTTATAAAATTCTCATCTCTCTCTCATAATAAACGATGATATTGTTTCTAGAGTTGTTGTGTTCTTCTCTTTTCTTGCATCTAGATTGGTATGTGATTCTTTGAATCAGATTTTTTCAGATCTACAGGTAGATCATCAATGCTACCAAAATATTTGAGTCATCTTAGAATTTACTTCATGTTTATATCAAATGTTTTTTTTCTCTTCTCCGAAAGTGTAAACACAAAACTATGTGTTGGCCATGGCCAACATAGATATTAAATAAATACCTAGATATATCTCTATCATAGATGTGGCAACAAGTTTCGAAAATGGAAATAAAAAATTATTGGAAGGTAACCTAAAGAGTGAGAGAGGATAACACAAATGTAAAATAAGAATCACATGGTGTACAACACCAGAGTTACATTGAACATGTTGAATACTAAAGAAAAGTAGAGAAATAATAAACTGGGAATAGAAATTTAATTCTGAATGTATGTACACAAACATTTCAATGTTGCAAGTCTAATTTTAAGCTTAGGATATTTATATTAATTTGATGTCTATTTCGTAATTATTTTATATCATAGATTTGGTGCATGAAATTTTGGTAATGGTAATATATAAATATTATACTCATGTAAAGAATTAATTGCAGAATAGAACATAGTAGAGTTGAATGCAGTCCCAAATACATGTACACAAGACAGTTGACTCGAACCCTTGTTGTGCATCCAAGAAATCATTAATTCCTCTAGTTGCAAATTTATAACTCCGGTGGATTCTTTTCTCTCCCTCAGGCTGATAGACACTTGGAACATAACAAACACTAATTCCTCTGGTCACAAATTTAAAACCTTATTCGATTTTTTTTCTCTTTTTGAGGCTAGAAAACCCATGAGACATAACAAGCATTAATTCCTTTGGTCACAAATTTGTAACCCTATTGAATTATTTTCTCCTCCTCGAGCTGACAGCTATGTTACTAGAAACAAGAAACGGGAAATGAAGCGAGAAACGAGAATGAGACGAGAAAAAAAATTTAGAGGTTTCACATTCATGAAACGAGGAGAGAGAAAAAATAAAAATAAAAACAAAAAACAAAAAAAATGAGGCCATGGTTGATGAAATGGCATCTTTGCAAAAAAATGAGGCTTGGGATCTGGTGGAGTTGCCAGTTGGAAGGAAACCCATTAGCAACAAATCAGTGTTTAAGAAGAAGACAAATACAGAAGGAAAGGTGGAGAAATACAAATCTTGGTTGGTAGCAAAAGGTTATTCCCATGTGTCGGGAATTGATTTTGGTCATATTTTTTCTCCTGTTACCAAGGTAACTTCTATTAGATTACTTTTATATGTTGCTACTGCTTTTGATTTTGAGGTAGAACTGATGGATGTGAAGACAACATTTCTTCACGGGGATCTAGAAGAGGAAATCTACATGAAGCAACTTGAAGGCTTTGCGGTGAAGGGTAAGAAATAACTAGTATGCAAGTTAAAGAAGTCTCTGTATGGGTTAAAACAGTCGCCAAGGATGTGGTATCAGAAATTTGATACATTTATATGGGGACTTGGCTTCACTAGAAGTAAAGCAGATCACTGTGTGTATTTTAAATTAATTGGGGACCGAGTTATTTATTTGGTCTTGTATGTGGATGATATGTTGTTGGTTGGAAATGACAAAGAAATTATCCAGGATTTGAAGACCCAATTGTCCTCCAAATTTGACATGAAAGATCTTGGTGCTGCAAACTGTATTTTGGGCATGGAAATTAAAAGAGATCAGGAAAAGAGGAAGCTTTGGTTAAACTAGAGGAAGCATGTTGAGACAATATTGCAGAGGTTTAATATGCAGGATAGTAAACCGGTGAAGGTTCCTATTCCTATAGGTGTAAAGTTATTTTCTGAACAGTGTCCCAAGACACAAGAAGAGGAAGAGGATATGTCTCATGTTCCATATGCAAGTGCAGTCAGTAGCCTAATGTATGGAATGGTCTGTACCAGACTAGAAATTGCACATGCAGTGGGAGTATAGAGTAGCTTTATGTCAAAGCCAGGAAAGGAGCATTGCACAACAGTGAATCGAGTTTTTAGGTATTTGCGTGGCATTAGTGATTATGGTTTGTGCTACCAAGGAAGACCAGGATTGGATAGGGTGTTGGATATTCGTGGCTTTGTTGATGCAAACTAGGCTGGAGATCTGGATCAAAGAAGATCTACAAGTGGATATGTGTTTAACCTATTTGGAGGTGCAGTCAGTTGGATGAGTAAGAAACAATCTGTAGTGGCACTATCAACTACAAAGGCAAAATACATGGCAGCCACTCATGTAAGCAAGGAAGCAGTTTGGTTGCAGAGATTGTGTTCAAGTATGGGGTTAGTAGAGGAAGCTATAAAGGTAGACTGTGACAACCAAAGTGCAATTTTCTTGGCAAATAACCCTGCATATCATTCAAAGAAAAAGCACATTGATGTTCAGTATCACTTTGTGAGGGATATGATAGAAGACAAAAAGGTGTTGTTGGTAAAGGTGGACACTTTGAAGAATACTGTAGATGCATTGACAAGATCTATGAGCTCTGAGAAGTTCTCTTGGTGTAGAGAAACAATGGGCGTTTCAGGGTGTAGAGAAACAATGGGCGTTTCATTGCGTTCATCTGCTTCACATGCTTTGTTTGTTCGTTCGTTGGTGAACCTGCCATTCTGCATCTGCTCCCTTCGTTCATCCCATTCATCGTCTTTCCATGTTCGTTGGTGTACCTGTACCTGCACTCACCCATGATGAGATAACATCAAATCCAAAACCTCCTAGTCTACCATGACACATAATCATTCAGATGCAGGTGATTGGGAAGGCATCAAAGCTGTGATGTGGGATGATGGCTCCGGGAAACTGCTGATGAAAACCGCACAAGTGTCACTGAGAGATGGAGATAGGAAATCTGAGTCGACAGTGACTGTCTACAAGGTCTTGCTCGTCTGGGATGCAAAATTACACCAATTTTAGGAGGAACAATCTGGGCTGCTAGAAGGCAAGCCATGCATGCTCTATGCATTTTTTCAGAATGAACGAGGAGCGGCGCTAGACAACCATATTTGCACAATTTTCTAGAGGAACGGGCTGGGCTGCATGAACAGTCAGCAGGCAGGGATTGTGTAGTTTTTCTGGGGAACTGCTCGGGAGATTAGCAACCAAAACTATGCAATTCCGAGTGGGAACTGCCAGTTGGTTTCCTGGGAGTCTGGCAATAGAAGCTGTGAAATTCCCAGATGGAACTAACAATCTATTGCTAGGGGCTACTGGTAAGGAAAATTGCACCGAGGCTAGGAGGTCAGCATGCTGATCATCTCTGCATAATTTATAAGATGAGTTGACTGATGGGTAGCAGAAGGCCTGTTCATGAACACTGCTCAATTTCTGAGATGTACAATTGGTCAGCTGTCAGAATCACTGACTGGGAAAACTGCAATTTTCTAAGGGAGATAGGGATGGGCACTTGGTGTCTATCTAGCTTGTCTACGCAATTTCCTTTGTCAGTTTAACATGTGAGGTTAGTGTCCTCTGCACAATTTTTGAGGGGAGTCAGTCTCAACCGACTGTCAGGTCTGACTGTCGAGGTGACTAGCATGAGAGTTGATTAGATTGCTTGCGGGTAGCTCAGCTTGAAAAGACTAGCTTAGTGCTTCTGCACTATTTTGGTTGACAGTTGATTGAGTTGATGATAGGGTGATGGTCCAGCTATTAGAGGGGAGTTAGGTCATCAGAACCTTCAGCAAAAATGACTAAGTGTATGAACAATCAAAATATGCATAGATGATCATACGAACACACACTCGCATGACTTGACGATGAAATGACAAAATCATCCAGACACACATGTTCAACAATACTAACCGACAGTGTAAGCGACAAGCACGGCAGTCATGATTGATCGTTCATTAATCGAGATGATGCTTGCGCAACAGTGAATGTGACTCCATGTATGAGTATGACATATGCTTTCATAGCAAATACAACAAGCATAGATGAAGCGAAGACCTTGAGCATAACCAGAACATGGTCGCAAGAATGACTTAGACATCAACATGCAGAGACTTGAATGCAATGAACAAGTAAGGCAGATGTAAAGACTCACACGAGCTCATAGAGTGAACTCGAGTGTGTGAAGTCATCAAGTGAAACTCTTCAAGGGAGGCTCTGAAATTGGTGCAAGCCAAAATTTTGGAGGGTGGTTGTAGCCACTACAACAGGAAGGAAATGATCATCCACATAGACCACCAACACCTGCAATTCATACAGAACAATTTCCATAAAAATTGGTCCACATTTCTGCAATAGTTCCATTTGAACATCAAGTGAAAGAATGTAAGCACTAATAATGTTATAGACTATCTCAGCCAACCAACAGTTATGACACTGACCACTGTGCTAGACTCTTGTAGATACGAGATTTCAAGGTGGTTGCATCTTCACAAGAGCGATCTAAAATTCAGAGACACATACCATATGCTCTTGGAAGGAAAGAAAGTTCCATATTTTCACCTCCAGGGTGCACTGTTATGCCACCTAGGACACCTCTCTGTTCCTTCAAGTGAACGTGCCAAGATGATTAAGGAGACACACTACATTTGAGTCACTAGACATTACAAAGTAGAGAAAATAGTGGCAGTGCTACAAAAGTATTTTTATTGGCCAAACCTTCGACATGATGTTGGGAGGTACATCTGATCCTACAGTTCCCAAGCCATTTCCAAATTCATCATCAAGAAGTAAGTTGTATATACTCCTCTGCCTACTCCTAGTCAGCCTTGGGAATCCATCTCCATGGATTACATGTTAGGCCTTCCTTCTACTAGGCATGGAAATGACTGCGCTTTCATGGTCATCGACAGATTCTCTAAGATAGCCATTTTGGTAGCCTACAAGAAGAGTATCACAATAGAAGCCACTGCTAAGCTCTTCTTTATACGAGTGAGTGTACACTTTGGGATCCCACAATCCATTATCTTAGACTGGGACAATAGGTTCTTGATTACATTTTGTTCAACCCTTTGGCCGATGTTGGATACCAAGCTCACTAAGTCCACAACCATCGACCTCCAAATTAATGGCCAAGTAGAGGTCGTCATTAGGATGATCGTGCACATTCTGTTCATGTACAACTTGAAGCATTCACACATATGGGATGAAATTCTCCCCTATGTCCAACATAGCTACAACAGAGCTCTCCATACCTCAATTGGGCACAACCCCTTTTAGGTGGGGTTGAGATTCCAACCATTATGCCCCATTAATGCAGCCATACCATTTGCAGCTACTCAATCATATTCGACTCATGTCCTGTCTGAAGCTGATAGGGCTAACAACTTCATTGAGTGCATTCAACACATTTTCCAATAGGTCCATGACATATTGGACAAAGCTAATGATAAGTACAATCAATGTCATGATTGACATCGGGTGCCACATAAGTTTTGGGTGGGTGACAAAGTTTGGCTACATTTACATAATGAGCACCTTGTTGGGCCCCACATAAAGCTTCACCCACTTTGATATGGGTCGTAGTCCATCAACAAGGTCATATTGGATAATGCCTTCGATCTCAAAATTCCACCGTTCCTTGGCCTGCACCCAATATTCAATGTGGATTGGCTATGACCATAATTTCCCCATTGTTGGACACATCCGACATTGTTGAGCAGTTGACACCAATAGATCTCAACCAAAGATGTGTCAAACGAGATAGAACTGACAGGATCCCATATATACAGATCAAGAACACTCACCAACGGAGGATCCATCTATATTGAGTTGTCAAAGCAGGCCAAATCCTTCACCAGTGTAAGTGGTTCACGAGGGACTAGGCTCAACCAAAAATTCCTCACCTCATGGAGGCTTTTGACGCAATGGGGAGCATTTCTTCCTAAGTGGGGAGGAATAATGCAGGTGGATATTGGTGGCCACTCACCTATTCCAGCTAGCCCTCCAGTTGGTTTCATCAGTTTCCTTGATTATAACAACATTTACTATTTTTAGTAGTTTTTTGGGTCCTGAGCTTCTAGAGCAATTTTGACCCTCTAAACAATGTTTTTTTGAGGTTTGTTATAAACTTACAGCCACAAATCGTGTAGTACTTGAAGAGATATTTACAAAAAGGCATCGTACACACCAAATAAAGATCATATGACCAAGTTACGACCCTAGGAAGTTGGCTACCCAACTAACCCCAACGAGGCCCACAAATGCTTCGTGTTCCATCTCTTGGGGTTATAGTTTTGGTTGTTTAGAGTTTCCCCTTGTTGTTCAATAATAAAAATTACATTGAGCCTCATTGTAACATATTTCAGAGGCATGTAGCCACCATATCTCTTCTCAGAGATAAAGCTACCATTGCTCGAGCCTTTTTATTTCCATTTTGTATGTACGCATATTTTAGTTCTTTGATATGAATGAAATGAAGTGTTATTTTTGTTGAATCTTTGTGTTTATGTCTATATATGTATTCTGTTGCATTCCTGCATAAGTCTAGATCACTATAAGTAATCACCTAAGTGTGGTTTAAATGGAAGCATTGTATAACTACCATGGTTAATCAATAGAAATGTATAAAAGGATACCAAACTCAATTAGATATATAATTTTAAATTGTGTAATGGAGTTGGATGGACTCCCACTAATGAAATTTTTATATGGATTATATGATATTTTCTTCAAACTAGATTAATTCTTATTTGATAGAGATAAAGTTGATTTTTTTTGTTGTTGTAAATATATAATCTTTGCATTTCATTTCAAAAACTGGGTTTTATAGAAAACATATAGGCTTAAGCTCACCATATCACAATCAACTAGACTTAGAATGGAAACTCTAGAAAAATACCAATACTATCATCAACATTTACAATGAAGTTCAGACATTGGTTCATAAACATCAGGGTTCTAGAAATAACAATAACTAGCTTTAGTAAATTATGGAATTGGAATTCAAAACAAAATCCATTAAACATAAAAACAATACAATAATCCACCCCCATCAAAACACTGAAACAACACATGAGGTAATATGTAATGACCTTTCTCCAATATCCAAGGAAAATCGCTGAGAGGAGTTTGCATACATAACCATTGAAATCACATGGGAAGGGATACCTTGGCACCTAAAGATGCAACAAAATCTTTTCCATACCAAAAACAACTGCAACACCATGCAACATGAATTTATCTATATGATAGAAACAACAAGTAATGACCAAAACCAAGAGATAAATCCATCCTACACTATGCCTTACACTATTAACAATCCATGATTGGCATCATATGCTAGAGGCACAAGATCAAACTTAGCACTCTACACAAAACTGAGTATGCCTGAAACACCTCAACAATAACTCAGAACCATAAAACCCAGTACTATTCCACCGTACATAAGAGAATGCACCGAAGAAAAACCACAACAACTACCTAGAACCATAGGGCCACTAAATAGTCCATCATGCTATAGATAAGAGGCACCAAAAATCCCATTCCCATAAGAGTCACCCAGAACATGCCCAATTTAAAATACAAAAAAACTATCAATTAAAGTGCCATATAGAAACCAAAGAACCAAGAGACACTATCAAAAAAAAGAAACCACTTTAGTAGTCATGGTCTAAAGAGATCATAACAAGAGTCTTAACACCATCATTGACTGGAGGATTAGTCAAATCTCCAGAAGAAAAATCACTAACAAAGAAACTCCCCACCTTTGCTAGATAGGAATCAACATTATCCAAACAAAATATCATATTATGAAGCATCTGCTTAATATCTTCCAAAGAAGAAACACATTGTAATTTTCAACCTATTTATTTTTTAATATGAAGTGCAACGAAATCGTCATCTATTGATTGAGGGCCAAAGAACTCAGGAACTGCAACCTTCTTCTCCAAAATCTACAGGAACTAGTAGTCATTTAGAATCCTCACCCACTAGTTCTGAATCTGAAAAATAAGGACGGTGCCATGCTTCCTTGTTCTTTAGTACTAATATCTCCCTCCTCACTTGTAGGGGTCCAACGTCAAAAGTAGAGGCCACAATATCATAATCAAAAGGATGAACCCCTTTTTTTCTGAATGTTACTGGAACCTCCTCCTCGATTTCTCATCCTCTGTATTGAAGGCATGGTCACTACATAAAATAGACAGACATGACAATGATTGGATAAACCACAACCAATGAAACTAGATGAGGAATGAAACAAGAAACCTTGCAGCCCAGACCTAAATATAATAAGGTTGTCACTAAAAGACCAAACTAGAGGCCCAATACCCAATAGAATATCCAACTCACCACAATAGAGACTCATAACCCACCATGAGAACCAAACAATAGTTTTACCACCAAACCTAAACATAAAACAATTGTAACAGGATTTGGACATGGAAAATGCCCAAATTTCTCGAGAAAACCACATAGAATTGACTACAAGTAATATACCTACACTTAATTGACTCATGAGCTTATCATTAAATGTAACATTAAGAAACCAAGACCCCAAAAATGTTGAAAAATCTACAGGGAAATGATTAGAGTGATTTCTCTTTACTTGATAAATGTTTGTGATGTATTTTTACTTTAATATACTTATAGCTTTGTTACTTATCGTTATGTTTGTATATCATCAAAAAACTACCAAAAAAAGAATAACAAGAACAAAAAAATATAGGTTGCAAGCCAAGGCCAAAATCTCTCCACATGAGAAGAAAACTCACAAATATTTTCTCTTCCTTATAGATTCTTCAATTGACAAATTCCAAGACTTTTAGACTAACACCAATACCATCCAAGACAAATACCAACCTCTTCGGATGATGTGATATCCTTGATCAAGACAAACCCAATCAAATATCTTCCAGTAGCACAACTTGGTTCTTCTGTTGCATAATTTCGACCTCCGCTATAGATCTAAAATTTTTTGCCCTCTTGTAGTTGCTTCCGCCACACGTGTGAGCCTAATTCAACCCTCCAAGGCTTCCTTAGACCTTAACTTGGCTTTCTCTAACTTCTGGAGCTTGAGGATGACTCTTAGTGAGCTTCGCTTGACCTTCTTGCCTTCTTTACTCCAAGATCGAACTTGTAGATGAAAACCTTGGATCTGCTGCAGAAATCCTACTCTTCCTTCACACATGTGAGAGAGAAATAACCTAAACCAAATTCTTCTTCATCCTCTTCCTTCTTCGTTTCCTTCTTCTTCCTCCTTCTTCGCTAGAATGAGTGAGCGATGAATGTGCTTCAAGGAGGTTGAGTTTCCTCCTTTATATAGGCTCTTCAAGGTGGATGTGGCTCCTCATTTTGGGCTGACTTTCCATCTTCCAGGCCCACTTAGTCTTGGAGAGTATTTTGACAATTTTAAAGACAAAAACATTTTTCTTTACAAGTTAGAATGTGCCCAATGGGGTCTTTAGCTTATGACAATGACTCTTTTGACTTGTTGACCTAGGACAAACCCTAGAAGCGCTCGATGGGTGCTTGACCTATAAAATAAAAGACCTTGAGCATGAAATCCATACTCCAAAAACAATAATAATAATTTTCTTTCATTTTACAATTTACAAGAATCAAAAGTACATTTCATATTTATGAAGACTGAACCTAGTTTCACATTTTTCAACACTCCCTCTTAACAAGGTAGGTATTCATAAATGGTACATGGACATTATCAATATGAAGAGATCTCATAATAAGAGTCGGATTGGCATTCCATCTGTTTAACATCATATCAACCAACATTGTCACATAGCAAGGGCTTCACTAACAAATCTATCTCTCCACAATATCATAGCATAATGTTGGTGAGACCAATGATTTATAGATAGCATCATCACTGTCTCTCAAGGTACATACCCCACCCGGGTGTTCATAGAGTATGAACTTCTTTGGACTATTCTAATCTTGGATAGCTAGTCCTCAAAGAATATTAGTCCATGACTACTCTTACCTTGGATTCCCTACCTCATCCTCAAAGATTATCAGGTGTGGCATGCTTACCCAATCCTCCATTCTGTCTTCCCAAGTGAAGACAAGAATTATGTGCCTATCACTCCCTCCCAACTAAGGAGGATACATCAACCAAACCAAGATTGTCTCTCAAATACACAATCTTCTTATTAGGCAGATATTTTGTGAATATGTCAGCTACCTACTCATTGGTGGAGATATATCGTAGTTGCAACACACCATCTTAAACTAGCTTCTGAACGTAGTGATACTTGTTGTTCTTATGCTTTGTATTTCCATGAAACACTAGGTCTTCAGACAATTGTATACAACTAGTGGTATCACAATTTATCACCATAGGGTCCATTGGTCCTTCAAGTAGGTTGGACAACATCTTCCTTAACCTGACTGCTTCTCTAATTACTTCACATGCTACAATATACTCAGCCTCAACACTACTCAAAGAAATTATATCTTTCTTTCCTCTCATCCATCAGATCATGGAGGATCCCAAACTGAAACATCCTCCTATAGTGCTGCTTCCATCTTGATCACTTCCTCCCCAATCAGAATCTGTATATCCAATGAAGTGGACATCAATCCTCCTATCATATTTTAGGCAGTAGTAGATGGTTCCTTGTAGATATCTCAGTATATGTTTTTTTCTATCCAATGATCATGCTTCGGATCCACTTGGAATTGACTGAGTACATTTACTTAAAATATATGTCTGGTCGAGTATTCACTAAGTGCATCAGTGACCCAATCAATTTTCTATACCTGGAAGGATCCACAAGGATCGATTAAGAAATCCGTAGTATTTTCAAGTTTGTGATCATTGGAGTTGTCATTTGTTTGCAATCCATAATGTAAAATTGATGAGCCTCATCATTGGGTAACTATATGGACCTTAATACACCTGCAATCTTATTTGAATAAACTCTTCTCATAATTCCTTACATATTTTGATAATGTTTTGCTTAATGAGACGAGTAAAAGTGAGATGTTATGCCTAGTGGACTAATGTGCATTGGTTGCAAGTTTTTGAGAGAAAATCATGGAAATTTTGGCTAATTAAGGGAAGAAACTTGAATGAGACAAGGAGGAGAGATTGTAGGAGATAGATCATCCTCATTTACTCCTCACTCATTTGAATATTCCTCCATCAAATCACACTAGCTCATAGTTGCAAGCAACTGAGTCATGAAGATCAAAAGGCAATCGAGCTAGTGACAATTAAAGAATCAGTACATCTTGAGTTTGGGAGTCGAGCCTCCCTGGATTTATGGAATTCGTTGGAGACTTTAATTGTATAAATAAGGAGGCCTAGAGCATTATTAGGATTCGAATTTTTGATGTAAAAGCACTAGGCGTTTTCGAGTTCAAGACTTGTGGAATACATTGTTATGTAATTTTCTAATATGATAATGAGAATGATAATTTCCTTGATCCAACACTGAGTTGAATCAGAGGGATGAAGCTCTTGGGTTAGGGCCCAACCCTAGCAGCAAAGGCTCCTCTTCTTGTATTTGTATGCTTAGTTGATTTCATAGATTAATGGTTGATTTGTCTTTACCATTATTTCATTGCAAGTAATTGTGGATTTGATTAGTTTGCTTCCATTTGTGCATTTATTTAGCAGTAGCTTAGGAAGATAAAGGAATATCAAAAAGCTATTAGTAGGTGGATTTTCCCTCACTCATCCCTTCAGGGACCATGGTTTGAGGAAAGAACTCCTATGCAGCCCCAAAAAGGCAAAATTCTGATTTCTCATGGAATTTAGGGTTTTCTGTTACGTAGGCCAACATTTCACTAGTTTTCAAGGATAGGACTTAATTTTCATTTATGATATCTTCAGCCTTACAATATATCTTATAAAGGTTTCACATTATTCTGCAAGTTTTCCCATGCATGAAATAGGCAACTAGATAATGAAATTATGTTTTTCTTTAGGTAATTAAAAATATTTCTTGTTTAACATGATTCATGGATAAATGTTAGTTATTGATGCAGTGCCAGAGTTTCAGAAGTGTAGAGAGATTTCATGACCAACTACCCCATCCTATCCTCATCCATCCATGGTTATCACTTTTTTCCCACTAAATACCTCACCAAATTCATCATTCCATAAGACCATTTCTCCAAGCTTGTTGAGAAAATCCAACCATCTCACAAACTCTGTTTTGAGCTTTGAAGGAGTCCTAGCCACTCCTTGCCTCATTTCTCCCACCATTCGCCTTCCCTAAGCCCTTAACCACCTTCCAAATCCCTCCTCTTTATCTCAGTCGGAACCTGTAGGAATACAGGGGATCTTGTAGGAGCATTAGGACATCCTGTAGGAGGCATAAGGACA
The DNA here is from genome assembly GCA_000404065.3 of Pinus taeda. Taxonomy (NCBI): domain Eukaryota; kingdom Viridiplantae; phylum Streptophyta; class Pinopsida; order Pinales; family Pinaceae; genus Pinus; species Pinus taeda. Next base: position 213,948 of record APFE030026325.1, read on the forward strand.
TCCTGTAGGTCGACCTGTAGTGGCTTGCTTTTAGGCCTAATTATGGAAAAAGCATCTAGGAAGATAGGAGAAGACCCCTAGTTGCCTCCCAAGCCATATGAAAATTCACCATCATCCCTAATCCACCTGCCACATCACCAAGAGAAGTTAGCATTCACATTTTCACACAAAAAAAGACAAAAATGAAAAAAGAGTTATTGTGTTCATTTACATGCACAACAGTAGAATATTTGGTTATTTCAGATTGCATGCCTAGGATAGTAGGGTTACACACATGCTAACTAAGTATTCTTTTAAATAAAAGCCTCTTAGAAGTAGTTATATGAATGGTGTGCTTAAGCATTTGATTCCAGTCTTTTCCTTACTACAATAGATAAGATTTCATTTAGTGCAAATTTCCCTTTTTCTCATTGGTAATAAAGATTCTTCTGAATCAATAGAAGGTTGGTTTGAGAAACCATAGTGGTCTATCGCTAGCTTAGTAGTGACAAAGAGCAGACCCATTTCATCCACTTTTGTATACAACATTGTCACCTCCGAGTTTGTACGAACCCCGGGTTGATAAAGTAAAGTTGGTAGCTCCATGAGTTGTAGCATTCTTGCTGCAATACTAGTGCTCATCACTTTTTGGCATCGTTGCCGGGGAGGTGTCTGAGTAAGATGTGATTTATTCTTTCTTTCTTCCATTTCTTATCTCTGAGATTTTGCTATTAGCTTCATTTCTGCAAAAGTAATTGTAAGATAGATTTTTTTTTCTTTTCCATTTTCCAAGTGAGATTTCAAAACCAATGGGGATACCAAGATGAAAAACATAAGCCCCTCTGCTCTTCCTCATTTCCATGGCTTGACCTTATAAGATCTAGACACTTTCTTGTTTGAGTTTGTTTTCATATGCAGAACTTATGATTACACCACTGATGAGAAGAAGTTAAAACTATTCCCATCCACTCTTAAGGATGCATCTCTATGCTGGTTCATGGGTTTAACTAGGGATAACATCACAACCTGGGCTCAGATGCAACAAGCCTTCAACAACAAGTATCAAGACTACTGCAGGTCCAAAGACACTAAAGAAGAAATTTTTGGGATGACCTTAGGGCATGATGAATCCCTAGAGGATTATGAAGAAAGATTTTAGCTTAAATAGAAAAGGGCTACATGCACACTTGATCCTACTTCGAGGGGTAAGGTAAGATCTTCTGGATACTCTAAACCTGCTAGCAGGAGGGGACATATACCAACTACCCTATGAAGATATCAAGATTGTCTTTAGGAATCATTCTAGGGCAGCTAGGAAAAAGGGTAGGGGTAGTCAACCAATGACTAGGCCATCCTCTTCCAACACATCCATAAAAGGTGAAATTGGAAATATGCTGGAATATTTCAAGAGTGAAATGCTGCAAACCCTGGCCCTACAGATGGACACTGTGCACATCAAGAGAAAGTAGGAGGAAGCAGAAACAACATTAACCATCTTCTTCCCTAGATGCACAAGGAGGCTCCCTAGGAATGAATGTACATTAAACCTGGTCAAAATGTGCTCGGTCTGTGAAGAAAACCACTCCACATATAAGTGACATTCTCTACCTAGACTATAAGCTATGTATCAGGGAACTGAAGGGGTGACTGAATAATCCAAAAATGGATCCTGGATAAACCTCTAAGTCTAAAAGACTTCATATATGAGGTAAAAGGTGCCAAATGGCACAAATCCTTTGTAAATTAGAGGAAAATGAAAAGCGTAGGCTACTCTCTGAAATAGACTCATTGCAGAGATCTCCTCATTTTGAATCCAACGCAACTTGAATGGGTGAAAACAGACTTTAGGTGAAGGAGTTATCACCAAGAGAAGCTCCCCTTGTTCTTTGGGAAAAGAGGCAAAAATCCTTTAAAAATGGGCAAAAGACCCTTATAAGGGAAAATCACATCACATGAGGCCAAGACTTAAAGTCAGGCGGAAGGCACCCTCGATCGACGACCTTCGATGATTAGATCGGCGGGTCAGATCAGAGGCAAGCAGTGGACACCACAAGGCAAAGGTCCTAGGCTGATGCGATGGTGTAATCGCTGAAATCAACGGATCAAAGTCAGCGATACCACAAGGCACAACATGTGACAGGACTGGGCCGATGCGATATCGCAATTGCCAGTATTGGCAGATCGCAATCGGCAAACACAATGGAGCGGGCTTATATATATATAGATAGATAGATAGATGCCAATGGATAGCCGACCTGATGGAGATATGGGTAATATCTTATATAAATTGAGATCCGCCAACGAACATTTTCTATTTATTATATTTTGTTTAATAAATGAAATATAAAGGGAAGTGCTTGATGCGATGAAATCGAACTCGAAAGGGTTTCGAAATGCAAATGCATATTATTTTAAAATCTCCCATAAGGCCATTTTCCGGATTTTTAATGTTTTAACATATTTTTAAAATACAAGGGAACAAGGCTGAAGCGACTTGCGATAGTGATTGAGGACAAACCCGATAGGAGCATAGACCAGATTTAAGGACTTTTGAAGTTTGAAAGGCTGTGTTTTGGTAGATTTTCCCGAGTTTGAATACATTTCTCTGTGTTAACAGAAAGTGGCCGTTTTAGGGATTTCAAAGGCCCGATGCCCTCATCCATTGCATAAACAGGTGGCTGCCTCCATTGAATGCGTTATGCAATGATTATTGAACGCTAGAAGAGGGATTTGAGTAGACCTAAGCCAAAAGTTACAGAGACTGAGAGGGAAAATGAACAGGCAGCATGATTTGGCTTAAAATCCATAGAATGATAGAGACAAAGCAGCTGAAGGGAGCTGAAGAGGCAGCTAAAGGCAGCTGAAGAGGCTAATAAAGGCTACTGAAGTGAAAAAGCTAGTTTTCCTTCAGGAAGCTCACAGCGGAGCAAAGAACCACAGAGCCAAGAGCTCACACTGTACATCCCACAACGACAGAGATGATAGAAGGCATAGAGCCGCCAGAGGTTGGGGCGATTGTAGGGGATGTTTCCTCAAGATGAGGAAGGGATAGAGAGCCCGAATGATCGAGCTGCAGAGAGCCACAAGAGCATGGAAGGCTGGATAACAAGCAAAGGGACAGAGTGCCCAAGAACTTACGCACCGAAAGCTAGAGAGTTGAAGGTTGCAGAGGGCCAAGAAGCCAGAGCCAAAGAACCAGAGTTAGAGCCAAGAGTGAGAACTAAAAGCCAAAGAGCCAGAGTCGGAGCCAGGAGCCAGAACTAAGAGCCAAGAGCCAGAGCCTCAAGATCCATGGATAAAATGGTGCCTGAGCCTGCTATTTCTATTTAAAATAGTAGGAGTTGAGCCAAGATCTTGTAAAAAGGACTTATACCGTAATCCCAAAGAGCCTAGTTGAGTTGACTAGAGCTCACAGAGGTGTAGCCCAACAGTTTTGGGTGAACTCATAATTAAATTATTGTTCTATGTGTTTTGTTCATTGCTGCATTAGTATTTATTGTATGTATTTACATATTAACATACATAGCAGATTTTAAAGCACATAAACAACCAATAATAAATATAAGCATACACCCATATTTTCAAGCACATATTTAATTCCGCATTGGTTAATCATTAAGACTTGGGAATATTCAAGCTTTGGAAGTGGGGGAGGTTCTTATCAAGAAGCCTAAGTGCCCCATCTTTAGATCAGGTGGTATCAGAGATTAAGATTGATTAACCCCACCTTCAAGGAAGGTTATATTAGAATGCTTGATTGACAAAGTAAAGATTGCTCGTCTGAAAGGTGTTTGGGCAGTCAAGGATTGATTGTCTGATTGATGTATGCTGTTGCAGACTGACTATTGTTTGAGCTGCAAAGGTGAAGGGAAAGATATTGATAGCTAAGTCCGGGAGAGGACAAGAAGGAAGAAGGGATGAAGGCATTTTCCTTATCCTGAAGGACCTCAAGACAATTATTGAAGCACAAGAGGTTTGCAGCAAAAGGATGCTTGCCTTTTGATTTATTGCATTTCTTTGCTAATGAGATGCAAGTTGTAGGATGGAAAATGTTGAATAGGTAGAATCACTTTATTGCTGCAAACATTATGTTCATTTCAGCTTCAAAAGTACAGTGTACTTAAGCGAAAGTTGAAGGATGAAACCTTATATTTCATTTTAGCTTTTAAAGTACAATGAACTTAAGTGAAAGTTGAGGGATGAAATGCATGCATGAGCTTGAGATGCATAAACACAGGGATGTCAATGATTTCCTTGCATTTGAACATGTATCTGTAATTAACTTGCAGGGTTGATTGCTTTGACATGCATGTGATGTTATGTTGACTTGGAGAAGTTAACTTGGTCTCCAAATGGAGATAATGATGAAGTGTTTCATCTTTTGAAAAAGAGTTCTAATGGTCTTTTTCTACATGCTTGACTTCAAGGGTCATTTGTCTAAAGACATGTTTTGTGGGCTTGTTATCTAGCCCATCATTTGTATGAAGATCCTATCAAACAGGTAAAAATGAAAGTTTTGTGGAGAAAGTAACTTCACATTTGTTTGAGCCACCTTGGATCAGTGATCAAGGCAAAGAAGTTCAAACCACCTTCTATGACCAGTATAGCAAAAGTTCTACAGGAAGGAAAGGAGGAAGATAGTTCTTCTCAGGAAGACCAACCCATCCAAGAAGGGAAGTGGCCAGAAACATTGGTTCAGAGGCATTATGAAAAGGCAAGAGTAGGGAGGCTGAAAAGAAGAGGGTGAGTCACTCTCATTTACTGTTGAAATTAGTATATCAGTGTTTTGGAGATCAAAATTTCTTTAGTGGGAAGGCGTGATCCAAAAATGTATCCTGGATAAACCTCTAAGTCTAAAAGACTTCATATAACAGGTAAAAGGTGCCAAATGGCACAAATCATTTCTAAATCAGATGAAAATGAAAATCACAAGCTGCTCGCAGAAATAGTCTCATTGCAGAGATCTCCTCATTCTGAATCCAACACAACTTGAATAGGCGAAAACAAACTTCAGATGAAGGAGTTATCACCAAGAGAAGCTCCCATTGTCCTTTGGGAAAAGAGGCAAAAATCTTTTAAAAATGGGCAAAAGACCCTTACAAGGGAAAATCGCATCATATGAGGCCAAGACTTAAAGTCAGGAAAAAGGCACCCCCAATAGGCGACCTCCGATGATCGGATTGGCTGGTCAGATTGGAGGCAAGCATTGGATACCACAAGGCAAAGGTCCTGGGCCGATGCTCTGGTGCGACTGCCGAAATCGATGGATCACAGTTGGCGATACCACAAGGCATAACATGTGATGGGATCGGGCTGATGTGATTTTTGTGATCGCCAATATCGGCAGATTGCAATTGGCGAACATAATGGGGTGGGGCTTATACATACATACATACATACATACATACACACACACACACACACATATATATATCTATATGTATATATGCCTGACGCAATAAAATCGGACCCAAAAGGGTTCCGAAATGAAAATGCATATTATTTTAAAATCCGCCATAAAGCCATTTTTCAGATTTTTATTGTTTTAACATATTTTTAAAATACAAAGGAATGAGGCCGAAGCGACTTGTGATAGTGATTGAGGATGGACCCGATAGGAGCATAGATCGGATTTAAGGACTTTTGAATTTCGAAAGGCTGTGTTTTGGTGGATTTTCCCGAGTTTGAATACATTTCTCTGTGTTAACAAAAAGCGACAGTTTTAGGGATTTCAAAGGCTTGATGCCCTCATCCATTGCAGAAACAGGTGGCCGCCTCCCCTGAATTCATTATGCAATGATTATTGAATGCTAGAAGAGAGATTTGAGTGGACCAGAGCCGGAAGTTGTAGAGCCTGAGAGGGAAAATAAATAGGCAACGTGATTTGGCTTAAAAGCCACAAAATGAAAGAGACAGAGCAGCCAAAGGGAGCTGAAGAGGCATCTAAAGACAACTGAAGAGGCTACTAAAGGCTACTGAAGTGAAAAAGGAAGTTTTCCTTCAGGGAGCTCATAGTGGAGCAAAGAGCCATAGAGCTGAGAGCTGATAGAGCCGAGAGCTCACGCTGTACATCCCACAACTCTAGAGCTGATAGAAGGCACAGAGCTGCCAGAGGTTGGGGTGATTGCAGGGGATGTTTCCTCAGGATGAGGAAGGGATAGAGAGCTCGAATGATCGAGCTCCAGAGAGCCACGAGAGTGTGGAAGGCTAGACAACAAGTGAAGGGACAAAGAGCCCAAGAACTTAAGCACCAAAAGCTAGATAATTGAAGGTTGTAGAGGGCCAAGAAGCCAGAGTCAAAGAGAAAGAGCCAGAGCCAGAGCCAAAGAGGCAGAGTTAGAGCCAAGAGTCAGAGCCAAGAGCTAGAGTCAGAGCTAGGAGCTAGAACCAAGAGCCAAGAGCTAGAGCCAAGAGCCAGAGCTTCAAGAGCTAGGGATAAAATGGTGTTTGAGCCCACTGTTTCTGTGTAAAATAGTAGGAGTTGAGCCAAGAGCTTGTAAAAAGGACTTATACCATAATCCAAGAGAGCCTAATTGATTTGACTAGAGGTCACAGAGATGTAGACCAAGATTTTTGGGTGAACTCCTAATTAAATTGATGTTCTGTGTGTTTTGTTTATTGCTGCATTAGTATTTATTGTATGTATTTACATATCAGCATACACAATAGATTTTAAAGCACATAAACAACCAACAATAAATATAAGTGTACACCCATATTTTCAAGCACATATTTAATTCCGCATTGGTTAATCATTAAGACCTGGGAATATTCAAGCTTTGGAAGTGGGAGAGGTTCTTGTAAGTTAGACAAGAAACCTAAGTGCCCCATTTTCAGATCACTGAACAACTCTGCTACATAAATCAAAGGAGACATCATGGGCCTTGGCCATACCAGCAAGGCATGCAAGGGTCATCCCATGCATATTAAAACACTAACCAGAACACATCCATTCCCTCTTGCAGCCCCCCTGCTCATCCTTCTTGGTCTAGACCTCCTCCTTGGTATTTTGCACCTCAGTACTATTCCTAGCCGACCAGCCAGTCATTTCAGCCATATACTCCACCACAACCTGAGTGGAATGCACCACCCCAGGTGTGGAGGCCCCCATAAAATAATGCTCCAACTTTATTGCCTTCACCTCCTACTCAACCATAAATTTTACACCTTTCTCCACCTAAACAACCTCATATGCCTGCCCAGCCAAATCCGAACCCGAACAATAGACATGCACAACAAGTGTATAATGGAGAGGTATCCTACCCTTCTTATGCTGTGGAGATTCATGAAATCAATCTGAGATCTGGGAGAGTACTCTCAGACAACCAACATCCACCTCCAACTAGGGAGAATGAGGAGGAAAGAGAGGAAAGCATGCCTAGAGTGAATCCACCACCCTTTCATGAGAGATTAACTCATCCAGTCCAGCCTACCCCATAAGAGAATGAACTTCTAGGTGAATTGAAAAATCCATGTGTCAAAATTCCACTTCTCCAAGCCATCAAGGATATACCTATTTACAACAAGTTCATTAAAGAGAAGCATTTCAAACATCCAGGAAGGAGAAAAAGAGAGACCCCTACCATTAATGTCATTGGACAACTATCTGACTTAATGTTGGGATAGGTAATTTTCCCAAAGTATTTGGACACTAGAAGCCCTATAGTAGATGTGAAAATCAATGGCACCATTGTCCCACACACTTTGATTAATCTTGGGGCTTCGATTAATGTAATGACTAAGGACACCATGCTCAAGCTCAATCTCCAGGGTTCATTAAGAAAGACCACAACAGTCTTGCAACTTGCAGACTGTTTCACAACAACCCTTGAGGGGATTGCTTAGGATGTTATGGTTTCCATTGACTCTTGGGAGTACCCTATAGACTTCCTAGTCCTCTACCCTAAGGCCAAGCTTACTGGTTATCCTCTCATACTTGGAAGGTGTTGGTTAGCCTTTTTTGATGCCTACATAAGCTGCAGGCTAGAAATTTGACTATAAAAAATGGGCCCTTGTCCAAGAAGTTAGTCTTGTACCCTCTTGCTCAATCATGTCTAGAACATGACTTACCTTTATGGATAGAAGAGGAGGAAGAAGATGAAATCTACTCAGCCGAACTCTCTACCTTAGAAACAAACATGGGAGGAGGAAAACTGAATGAAGATAATTTGATTGAACACATGCTCCAAAGTCCAACTCCCAACACCTTATCCTTAGAGGAAGTAGTAAAGGAAACCAAGAGAAACCATCAGATTTATATATGCTTAGCTGACACAAACCCTACCCGTGTCAAAACAATAGAATTCAGCCCTGAAAGAACTATGGAATTCAACCTCGCTCTTTCTGTACACCAAGAAGAAAGGTTGTGCAACATGTTAAGGGAACATCTGGATGCCTTTTCTTGGAGTTACAAGGAAATCAAGGGAGTGCACCCCTCAGTGTGTACTCACCACATTTATATCAAAGAAGTTTTCAAACTAGTCTAAAAACCCCAAAGGATAATGAATCTAGCTCTCAAGGACATAGTCAAAGAAGAACTACAAAAGTTATTGGATGCAGGATTAATTTACCCTATCTCAAATAGTGAGTGGGTTTCTCCTTTGGTCTTAGTTCCAAAGAAAAATGGGTAGTGGAGGATTTGTGTCGACTACAGAGAGTTAAAAAAAGCAACAAAGAATACCATTTCCCTCTACCTTTCATTGACCAAGTGCTAGATGCCTGGTAGGGAAGAAGTTTTTCTCTTTCCTAGATGGGTTCAGCAGGTACAATAAAATCCATATTAGCCTAGAAGACTAGGATAAAAACACCTTCACCTGTCCTTGTGGTAATTTCACTTATAGGGTCGTTCCTTTTGGCCTATGCAATGCCCCTGCCACTTTCTAAAGAGTAGCCCTGAATATCTTTGCGAGCTAGTCCATGATGCAGTAAAAATTTATATGGTTGATTTTACACCCTATAGTTGTGATTTCTAGGAGGCTCTACCCAACTTGGGTAATGTGCTGAACAAATGCATTGAAATGAACTTGTCCCTTAGTCCTAAAAAATGTGAGGTCTTGATCACTGCATGGACTATTCTAGGTCATTCAATATCCTAGAAAGGACTATAGGTGGATCCAAATAAGATAGCCATCATCCAAAGGGTCCCACCTCCACAGAAAGAGAGGGATGTCAAATTTTTTCTAGGTTTAGTTGGATACTATCGAAGATTTATAAAAGACTTCAACAATTTATCTTCTCCTTTATTTGGGTTATGGGCTAAAGAATCAGAATTTGTATGGTCAAAAAGCTATCAAGAGGCCCTAGACACCTTGAAGAACAAGTTGACCACTGCACCTATTCTCTGAAGCCCAAATTGGGCCCTTCATTTCCATACACCGCTGATGCCTCTCACAAATCCATAGGAGCAGCTCTAGGCCAGATAAGTGACAAGTTACCTTATGCCATTTAGTTCATCAGTAAGAATCTATCAAAGGCATAATTGAACTACACAGTGACTAAAAAGGAGCTCCTAGCTATTGTGCACTCATTGAACAAATTTAGGCATTACTTTATAGGTTACCAAACATTTGTACATACTGACCATGCTGCAATTAAATAATTGATGAATAAACTTGTTGTGAATGCCCAGATTATTAGATGGTTACTTTTATTACAATAGTTTGATCTAACTATTATTGATAAGTCTGGCAAGGAGAATGTTGTTGCAGATTTTTTTTATCCAGATTAACTTTGTTTGCAGGGGAGGAAGGAATGGTTGATGATCAGGTACCGGATGAACACTTATTCTCCATTTCAGTTCTCTATCCATGGTTTGTTGACATAGCAAACTACTTGGTGTCTACACAGTTTCCACCAAAATTATCCTCCAAAGAGAAAAGCAAGATTGTGAGGAAGAGCACCCCATTCACTTGGATTGGGGGAAACCTCTTCAAACTAGGTCCAGATCAAATTCTGATAAGATGTGTTAGGGAGGAGGAAGTCTTTAACATACTTCTAACCTATCATGATGGGCCTTGTGGAGGTCACTTTGTAGCTAAGAGGAAAACATTCAAGGTGCTAAAAGCTGGTTATTACTGGCCCACTCTTCACTAGGATGTGAGGAGGTATACTGGTCAATGCAATCGGTGCCAAAGGATGGGGAAACCTACCCCAAGGGATGAAATTCCTCTATAACCTCAAGTGACTTTTGAGCCATTTGACAAGTGGTGCATGGATTTCATTAGACCCATTGACCCTCCATCCAGACAAAAGAAGTACATCATTATGTGCACTGACTATTTAACAAAGTGGGCTGAAGTGAAGGCCATCAAAGCAACAACAAAGGAGAAAGTGGCTGAGTTCTTAAGGGAAAATATATTTTATAAGTTTGGGTACCCTGGAAAACTGGTCACTAATCAAGGTAGCCAGTTTACATCTTACATGATTGAAAATTTGCTAAGCCAGCACAAGGTCAAGCATAGAACATCCACTCCTTACCACCCACAATCTAATGGGCAAGTGGAGGTGACCAACAAAGTGCTAGAGGGCATTCTATCCAAAGTGATTAGCAGCAGTAGAAACGACTGAGCAGATAGATTAGTTGAGGCCAATTAGGCTTACAATACCACCTGGAAGACCACCACTGGATTCACGCCTTATGAGTTGGTCGATGGGAAGAAGGACCTGCTATCCATTGAATTTGAATACAACACCTTAAGAATGACATTAAAACTAGATCTAGATCTCACTATGGCACAACAAGAGAGATTTCTCCAGCTAAATGGGTTAGATGAGTTTAGAATGCAGGCCCTCCTACACACAGAGGTGACTCAAGTTCAAAGGAAGATCTGGCATGACAATAACATAAAGGACAAACAATTTCAAGAAGGTGATTGGTTTTTGTTATATGATTCCAGATACAAGGATTTTAAATGCAAGTTAAGGACTAGATGGTTAGGGACTTGTGTCATAGAAAAATGTCATGATAATGGTTAAGTGCAGATAAGAACCATTGATGCAGAGGCTATTCCTTTACTTGTCAATGGGCATAGATTGAAGGTCTACAAGAAGCCCTTGCCAAAACAATAATTCATCAATGGCATCAACAAGACAGTGATGGTAGTGAACCAAGTCTTGGCTTCTACCCCATCAAGTCACTAAAAAGAGAAAAAAATAAAAAAGAGAAAAAATAAAGAGACTCAGGTGAAAACCTCCTTGAGGCACCTGAGTCCCACTGTTGGGTTGAAAACCTCTTGAGGCGGCCCAATGGTGTAAAAAAAAAAAAGACATAAAAAGATCTCTGGGTGAAAACCTCTTTTGAGTCACCCAGGGAAAACAGTGAGGATGAAAACCTCTTGGAGGCAGACTAGTTGTTTTAAAAAATAAAGGAAAAAAAAGAAAAACCAAAAAATATATTAAAAAAAAGAGATAAAAGAAAAACTTTGAAAATGTTGTTTGTAGGTCAGCAGTAAGAAGATCAGAGCAATAAGAGAGGAGTAGAAGGACCTATAAATTTCATGTTTTCACTCCTCCATTCCATATTATTCATCATCCAATCATTCCGTCCATTTTTGAACTCATCTAGCTTAGTTTTCATGGGTTTTGTGTCTTCTATAGGATTCCCTGTAAACCTACAGGATTCCATGAAAATCTATAGGATGATCTTGTAGGAACTACAGTGGCTTGGGAATCCCAAGGAAAGTGACCCTAGAGCAAGGGGATGACCTACTTGTGTCAAAAATTAAAATGTTTACGTGACCACCTCATCACCATACCTCTCACCACCATGATTACCCATGCATTCATCCAATAAATCAGTTTAAAAAAATATTACAGTTTTTAGAGAGAGAGAGAAAAAAAAGATCTCTGGGTGAAAACCTCTTTTGAGGCACCAGGGCAAGAAGCTAGATGAAAATCTCTTGGAGGCAGACTAGTTTTTTTAAAAAATAAAATAAAATAAAAACAAAAGCAAAAAATATATATATAAAAAAAAGAGAGAAAAGAAAAAATTTGAAAAGGTTGTTTGCTGGTCAGCAGGAGGAGGAGCAGAGCAATAAGAGATGAGTAGAAGGACCTATACAGTTCATGCTTTCACTCCTCCATTCCATGTTCTTCATCATCCCATCATTCCCTCCATTTATGAACTCATCTAGCTTAGTTTGCACGGGTTCTGTGTTTTCTATAGGATTCCCTGTAAACCTACAGGATTCCATGAAAACATACACGATGATGCTGTAGGAATTATAATGGCTTGGGAATCCCAAGGAAAGTGACCCTAGAGCAAGGGGATGACTTTCTTGTGTCAAAAATTAAAATTTTTACTTAACCACCTCATCGCCATGCCTCTCACGACCATGATTATCCCTGCATTCATCCAATAAGTCAGTTTCAGAAAGATTACATTTTTCAAGAAAAAAGAAAAAAAAAGGGGACAAGGGGACAATAGCTGAAGGCTATAACTCTCGTCTACCAATCACTAGACCCCTTCTCTACCCATGACAACAATCCTCATGCTCCAAAAGTGTAGGAAATAATAAAAATTTAGGGGAGAGGAAACTACAAGACATCCTGTAGGTTTCTTGTAGGAAATCCTGTAGTACCTTGTCCCACAAAAATATATTTCATAGGTTGCAGTCATCTTCAACATGGAAATCATATTGTCAAGGAAGCTCCTCCAGGGCTTATCAACAGTAGTAGGATCATCAACATCACCCTCCAGTACCTGCACATCAAAGAAAAAGCATCAAAATATGCCAATATAAAAAAAACATATGCAACAAATACACAACAAGGACATCATTCTCCAACAAGCAACATCATCAAGGTATCTTACCCATAGGTATGCCATCTCACTTAAGCTCTCTTGTTAGCATAATATGATAAAAAATGTGGGATTGTGTAAGAGTTGGTTTTATAAGCAAAGTCGGCCAGTTAACTTGGCCACCTTTGGCTAGTCAGTGAGGAGAATACATTTAGTTCACTACACACGTGGCAACAGTCAAATCAGGAGAAAGAGGATATGAGGCCAAAATGGTTAAGTTATAGATGACCAAAGTGGGAGATGATTACAAGGTAAGGAGGAATGATGAAGTGGTAGTGGGACCAACAGTCCAAAAGTGGGTGCTCGTACTTCGGTCACTAACACACCATCCCACATAAATCACCCAAATGAGGAAATAAAACTCTGATTCCCATGCATAGGAGGCATTCACAATCTTAAGGATACATCAAAGCAAGGTTGCTCTCAGCTCTTGAATTAGTGTCTACAGGAAAGACAGTGAGTAGTTTTTCAGTGCAGGAGCACCTACAAGATCCTACAGAAAAACCTACAGGATACAAAGCAATCATCTATAGGATTGGCAGTGGGCATTTAGAGAGGAAAAAATCAAAGGTTGGCTTCATGAGGCAGTAACCAAGAGGTAGAAGCTATACCTTCCCACATTTTCCAAGTTAAAAAATATAGAAAAACCTTCCATTTGGTTAAGGGGATTACAATCAAGGGGGGATTATATACATAATTGTCTTTTAAAATCTCTCACCCACTAGAATTTGGAATTAGACCCATACAAGCCTCCATAATCATTAGAGGAAAAATGACAAGGGGATTTAACAAGAGGGAATCCACAAACACCGTAAGAATTCATCAACACTTTCCTGTGGTAGAGATCTTCACAAGGCACAATTGGATGGGTTTCTTTGAGAAAATGAGGGGATACAATGATGAGGTGGCTATAGACTTTTCTCTCTCACTCATACCACTAATTAGGACCCATGCCATAGTTGTGGTGAAAGGCCTCTCAATAGAAATCACCCCTGAAGTCATAGGAAGAACGACCACACTTCCTTTAGGGTTGCCTTCGAGAAAGGAAGATAAGGGTAACAACCAACTTGCAAAGAAGAAATTATTTTTGGAAGGAGAGGAGGCAATGGAGGACAAAAATGGGGTGAGGAGAGAAAGCCTGTCATACCCTTGGAATGAAATTAGCTCCCACCTTATTAAGTATATATCATGTGAAGGAAGATACATTGTGGTATATGGATACCATTTCAGGGTTCTCCAAGAACTAAGGTTTGGAGCAGACACACCTCCTTAAAACAGACTAAGCATACCCTACTTTCTTCTTCAATCAGTGATAGATATGAGAATCAAGGTGCAGGAAGGAAAACATCAACAACTAGCCCATCACAGGTTAATCAAAATTATTCTAAAAGATTCCCTCCAAAACCTAAGACTCCCTATTACATGAACAACTTTCAGAGACATGGAGGTAGAGGGAGAAATAAAAGCTCTTGAATATGACAAAAGTCCCAATGCTAGTAAGAGGGATGAAGAGGAAACAGAGGAGGAAGAAGAGGAAGAAAAGGAGGAGGAAAGTGATGAAGAGAGAGAAGAAGATTCAAAAAGAGAAATTGATGATGAGACTAAGGAATTGGAGAGAGAAGAAGAAGAGAAAGGCAAGGATGAGAAGGAGAATGGAAAATAGGAAGAAAAAGGCAAGGAAGAACATAGGTCTACAGTTCAAGGAAAAATGGGGCAAGAATCACCAAGGGTATCTCTAGAACCCAATGAGAAAGAGGCAACAACTGCTCTTACTGCCCTAAGTACACCTATCAAGAAAAAAGGGAAGAGACAGAGACAAACACCATTTTACTTTAGGACAAGAAAAAGTACAAGGATCAGGCAAGGAAAACCTCAAACACCCACCAAAGTTCCTATTGTCATTGAAGACTCACCAAAGCAGCGAGAAAAGATAACTCCTCTTATGAAAAACCAGGGAGAAGGATCATCAAGACAAGCCTCTACTAAATCTCCCATCACTTATATTAGGAGGCCTGTCACTAGGTCTACCTCATCCAAAGGAAAAGGTCTCCTACAGGAGACACAAAAGGGCCTACAGGAAGCAGAGGCCATCCTACAAGAAACTCAGAAAATGGACCAAGAAGGGATCATTCAACAAGAAACAAAGAAGGAAGATCCAAAACTAAGGGAACCTAGTCCTCAACCCAACCTTGACTCTTACTACAGGTTAATTGAAGGGGCTAGGGTCATTCCACAAAAATTTTCCATCCCCTTATTCTTTGAGCTTGAAAAAGAAAAGGAAAGAACACATAGGTGGATGCAAATTGCCAAATCTAAAGGAGTGGAGGATATAGGCCACATGGAGGAGAAAGTAAAGGAGATGGGTAGAGAACTGAGCAGCATAAGGGACAAAGAGGTGATGATGAAAGCTGAGTTGGAAGAAAAGAATGCATGGCTAAAGGGACATTTACAAGAGAGAGAATGTCAATTGACATCCATGGCTAGTTTATCCTTAGAGGAAATCCAGTGCAGGATGCCAACAAAGTCCTATGCATTTTATCTTAAGGAACAATGGCTATAGTTCCAAATTAAGAATTTAGCACAAAGAGGCACTATTCCCTTCCAACACTACATACAATTCATTATTCTCTGTGATCAAATCACATTGGAGGATAGAGCTAAAATGTCTAAGTTTTACCTACGCAACTTGGCCTTGACAGATCTGAATGTGTGGAACCCAAATTCAAAACTAGGGAACTTGAAATTGATGGCCTTGGCATCATGGATGAATCATGAGGAGGAAAGAGCTATAGAGATGAAGAAAGTAATGGCAAGAGAAGAGACAAAACCCCTCATGATAAGAGCTGAGCAATCAAATCCAATTGCTGTCATCAACACCCACAACTTGATTGCAAATGACCCTAAGCTTGCACCTAGTTACCTTATTACCCAAGAGCAAGCAGTCACACACTTTGAGGACATGTTCAGGTTGTTAAGGGATGACATCATGAAACCTTGCCAAAGGAGATGGACCACTTTTCCCTATAGCCTGAAAATCAGGGAGTACCATTCTCCTTAGAGAATGAGAGAGGCACTAAATAGAACATCCATGTACAAGAAAGATCTCCAAAGACTCAAATTCAATTGGATTGGCTTGAGGTTCAGTCCACCACAACTCATAGGAATGTTGGAAGGAAGGAAGGAAGAGGAAGAAAGAAAATAGTGGGAAGAGAGAAAGAGAAAGGCAAGATTCTATTCACAGGAAGAGGAAACTACAATAGAAGCATGGGATGTCAGGGAAGCCACTAGAGCAATAAAGGACATGGATATAGATTGAGTTTCTTAGAGGATGAGCAACACTTTTAGTGGGGGGTGATGATGAGCCTCATCATTGGGTAAATATATGGACCTTAGTACACCTCCAAGCTTATTTAAATCAACTCTTCTCATAATTCCTTACATATTTTGATTATATTTTTCTTAATGAGATGAGTAAAGTGAGTTGTTATGCCTAGTTGACTAATGTGCATTGATTTCAGTTTTTTTAGAGAAAAGCATGGAAATTTTGATTAATTAAGGGCAGAAAATATTGTAGGAGATAGATCCTCCTCATTTACTCCTCACTCATTTGAATATTTCTCCATCAAATCACAATAGCTCGAAGTTGCAAGAAGTCGAGTCATGAAGTTCAAATGGCAGACGAGCCAATGATAGTTAAAGAGCCAGTACATATTGCGTTTGGGAGCCGAGCCTCCTTATATTTAAGGAAACCATTGGAGACTTCACTTGTATAAATTATGAGGCCTAGAGCCTCATTAGGATTCAAATTTTTTATGTAAAATCACTAGGCATTTTCGACTTCAAGACTTGTGGAAGACATTGTTATGTAATTTTCGGATATGATAATGAGAATGAGAATTTCCTTGATCCAACACTAGGTTGACTCAGAGGGCTTAAGCTCTTGGGTTAGGTCCCAACCCTAGCAGCAAAGTCTCCTCTTCTTGTATTTGTAAGCTTAGTTGATTTCATAGATTAATGGTTGAATTGTCTTTAGCATTATTTCATTGCAAGTAGTTGTGGATTTGATTAGTTTGCTTCCATTTTTGCATTGATTTAGTAGTAGCTTAGGAAGATAAAGGAATATCAAAAAGCTTTTAGTAGGTGGATTTGGCTTCACTCCTCCCTTCAGGGACCATGGTTTGAGGAAAGAACTTCGATGCAGCCCCAAAAAGACAAAAACCTTATTTCTCATGGAATTTAGGGTTTTATGTTACATAGGCCAAAATTTCACTAGTTTTCAAGGATATGACTAAATTGTCATTTATGATATATTCAGCCTTATAGTAGATCTCATAAAGGTTTCACATTATTCTACAAATTTTCTGTTGCATGAAATAAACAACTAGATAATAAAATTATGTTTTTCTTTAGTTAATTGAAAATATTTCTTGTTTAACATTATTCATGGATAAATGTTAGTGATTGATGTAGTGCCTGAGTTTTAGAAGTGTAGAGAGATTTCATGACCAACAACCCCATCCTATCCTCATCCATCCATGGTTATCACTCTTTTTCTACTAAATCCCTCACCAAATTCATCATTCCATAAGAAGATTTCTCCAAGCTTGTTGAACAAATCCAACCATCTCACAAACTCTATTTTGAGATCTGAAGGAGTCCTAGCCACTCCCTTGGCTCATTTCTCCAATCTTGTTGAGAAAATCCAACCATCGCACAAGCTCTATTTTGAGATCTGAAGGAGTCCTAGCCACTCCCTTGGCTCATTTCTCCCACCATTCACCTTACCTAAGCCCTACGCCACCTTCTCATGGATTTGATGTCGTTTCGTCATGAGTGATTGCAGAGTCGCGTGAAAGGGAGTGCGAGTTACTGCCTCAACCAGATGATTGATGAGTGAGTGTGAGGGGAATTTCAGCCATGTACAATTGACTACTCTCCTTCTAGTGCCAGAAATGTTGATGATGCTGGACCTGCCAACATTCAAGGGATCACCCTTGTAAGAACCCGATTCCTATTATTAGAGCCTTATTCTATTATACACTAACAGATCTATTTTACTGTTGATTTGAAAGTAATAAAAGGAGCTTGCTGACCTTCTCACAAAATTTTAAACATTTAACATCTTATCATTTTATCATAAGCAACATAAATTAAGATGAGCATTCCATTGATATCAACTTAACAAGAGTAGTTCATGGAAAAATACCTGTTCCGACGGTTGATGATGATACCTTTGTCGTATAGCTCTAGCTGAATGCTCCTTCTCACCGACCCAACCAGATTTACCACCCAGCCAACTAGGAAACAAATTCCTAGCCCAGGAAACCTCCATAGGTTCCCTAGCCCTCCGTGCCCAAGTCCAACCAGATATAGTGTGTCCTCAAGAAGAATGTGCAAACCAGATAACAATACTTTCCTCCTCTCAAACCCAAGAAAGCTCCATAGGTTTCCAAGGTCTCCCCAAAATCATAACAAGTCCAAACAATCACAACCAACCCCCACAATCATGAGCAAAACCTCCCAAAAAAACTCTCCGCTTCTCCCTTCTCCCTTCCCTTTTTATACCCTCCTTCCCTTCTCCATCTCAACCACCTCTCATTAATGTCATTCACTTCTCACCCATCCCTATAGTTGACTTCTCTTCTCCCAAATAAGCTAGGAGTACATTTGGAAATGTGAAATGTAATTACATGGAGAGGACCATGTCTTCTCCTTAATAAATGTGAGGGTACATTGGGTAATGTGAAATGAATATATATATTGACAATGAGTTGGAGAGGACTATGTCTTCTCCCAAGTAAATGTGAGGGTACATTGGGAATGTGAAATGTAATTACATGGAGAGGACCATGTCTTCTCCTTAATAAATTTGAGGGTACATTGGGTAATGTGAAATGAATACATACATTTTGAAATAATGGAAGGAGACCAAATTCTACCCAATATTTAATTTGAGAAGGTAATTGGAGAATTTAAATAATGGAAATCATGAATTTTATATTAGACCTATATTTCTCAATATTTTTAGATAATGTAAACATTAACAAAATTTGTAGGACAAGATTTAAGTGGGGCATTACATACACCCCTCCTTCAGAAAACTTCGTCCCGAAGTTAGAATGAAAAGATGCAAGGAGTTTGAAAGCATAACAACCAGAGAGAGTTATAGCAATGAAATCGGACAAGTCCGACAATGACATTTTTTTCCCATCAAGAGTCTCCAACTGATCTATATCCTCCTATCCACCCTGGCATACTTCCGTTCCCACCCTATCCGTCCTCTGCTGCTTTATCAGTGGCAATGGCCATACTAACCACTGATAAAACCATCATGGTGGGAGTGTCGAATACATCGACCTAACTTCCCCCAGCAGGCAACTGGCAATCGTCATCACACGTCTAGGGGGAGCGTTCAGCTATCCTCCCCACGATTCCAGGTTTCGGAGGATACTCGGTGGGAAACACCTCCACCCCTCCTTCACAACACAGACCACACTACAGAGCTAGTTGGACTTGTCATCGAATAATCCAATCAGGTCATCTTGCCACCTGTCATTTGCATTTTACTCGTGTCATAAGAGTGCATATCAAGTAGATACCAAATGTAATAAAACAATGTGCATTATACCTTCCCCATGAGATGTCTCAACCTTCCCTCAATGGAAGAGTAGCTCTCAGCTATCATATAATTCTTTCTCCCTGTAGGTTAGCTCTCATTCATGCATTTATATAACAACAAGACGTATAATCATCACATTATTGAGTCTAGTATCCATATGTCACTTTGCAGTT